>PVKN010038577.1:0-11052 GCA_004027915.1 Capromys pilorides
TTTTGTGGCTGGCTCAGCCTGCCCTGGTGGTGGCGCTGGCGCAGCATGTGGTGCCGGGGATCGAACTGCAGTCCCCGCAGTCGCCTGAGCCCTCCTAAGCAGGCGCTTTAGACCACTGAACCATCTCGCCGGCCCCAGCAGACTTTTTAAAATTAACTTTTATGTTAATTTCTAGCAACAAGCATAAAATGTACTTATAAATAAGATCTTTCATATCAGTATCATTTGAAGTAGTAACTACGTTTTTGCATTCATCTTGTTATAAGCATTGTTCTTAAAGTGGGACCATATCCTCAGGGCCCAATTAAAAAAAATGAATTAGGATATAAACTTTATAAACAAAGGATAGAGCTGAAAATTGCATCTGGCTCCAATCCTAACTTTTTGTTTGTTCAAGTTGTCCTTTGAGCTTAGGAATTTTTAAGACAGTCTAGGGAATTTTTCTTTTCACATGCTTTATAAGCGTGTTATCCTTTCTGGCGCAGCCAATGCCAAGTCCAGTCCAAATGCAGCATTCTGATGTGTGAAACGTTTTTGTGGGATGAGTTGTTTGTGGGTAGCCTACATGGAATCTTCTAGTGACACTAGAGATCTCCACACCCACCTGATCTGGTTGAATCTATGGCAGCAGGAAAAGCTCCTGGCAGTTGCCCCACCTCAGACGAGCCTGGTAGAAATTGCTTGATAAAGTCTTTGTGCACAACATAACCTCTAAAATGTGTTCTTTTATTTATAACGACTTACGATATTTTTATAATTCAATATCATACCATTCTCAGGCTTCCATTTCTCCATTATTAGCTTTCAGCTAATTTGATCACTGCCTAATTCTGTCCCAGTATTGTCATAATTCACATACAGATGTTTCTATTGTACCAAATTCTGCTCTGATATGGGTAACTTCCCAAGCCCTGACCTGTA
The DNA here is from genome assembly GCA_004027915.1 of Capromys pilorides. Classification (NCBI taxonomy): domain Eukaryota; kingdom Metazoa; phylum Chordata; class Mammalia; order Rodentia; family Capromyidae; genus Capromys; species Capromys pilorides. The sequence continues at coordinate 922 of PVKN010038577.1, forward strand.
GGGCCCCAGGCAGCCACTGTTCATGTAAGGCACCTGTATCACAACAGTGTGTGTTGAACTCAGCGTCAAATGAAGGGAAAGAGCAGTCAGAACCCGGCGCCAAGTGTCTGATGATGACCATGGTAAATGTGCTGCTTCTTCACCAGACTCTCCATGTCATGTCGACCCGCTGTAGCTTCCTCCAATCATTTCTTCAGTTTTTTGCTATTGTTGTCCTTTATTCAGCAATATTTTATGCTGTAACTAATTGTCTTCTCTCCTTAGAGAGTATTATTGGCTACTTTATCATCCTAAGCATAAACTAGTAGAAGAGGATATCTTTTTTTTTCTTAGTTTTCTTAAAGTACAAATTTATGGACATGTTCATTGTATTTATCTGAATTTCCAAGTTGTATTAAAAATTACTATTAACTAAGAGATTAGATAAACCTACTCTTTTGCTTCTGGATAACACATATGACTGACTTCCTCTAATACTTTAAAAGTGACATTTCAGGAAATCATAATTACTTGTGACAACATAAGGGATAACTTAACTTCTATGTACTTACAGTGAAACCATTAGGTGTTCTTCAGTCTGTCCATAATTTTCCTTCCTTATATAGCCCTTGGGTCCAAGTGATTTCTTCCTGTACTTGCTGTGTGAGCCCTGGGAAAACCATGACAGGCCAACTAGTTGCTGTCACCTTTTTCACCAGAGAAACATCTAGGTGGTGGCACATACACAAAAATAGTTCTTAGGATTGCAGTTCAATCTCTTATTAAAGTTCAAGCACATTGATTATGCATCTATTTGCTATAAACTTGTTTTTAGATACCTTTATAATTCTATTATTAAATGCTGATACTATTCTCTAAATTTTTGCCTAGGTCTGTAACCAGTGATGAAGGATCCATGAATGCATTCACAGGAAGGGGGTCACCTGGTAGGGGTCAAAAGACTAAAGTCTGTACCACACCTTCATCTGGTCATGCTGCATCTGGGAAGGACTCAAGCAGCAGATTGGCTGTTACAGACCCCACTCGGCCTGGTGCCACCACCAAAATCACCACCACCTCCACCTACATTTCTGCCTCTACACTTAAAGTTAACAAGAAAACCAAAGGGCTCATTGATGGCCTTACTAAGTTTTTTACACCATCACCTGATGGTCGCAGATCACGAGGTGAAATAATAGACTTTTCAAAGCACTATCGTCCAAGGAAAAAGGTCTCTCAGAAACAGTCATGCACTTCTCATGTGTTGGCTACAGGTACCACACAAAAGCTAAAACCACCTTCTTCACTTCCACCCCCAAACCCCATCTCTGGTCAGAGCCCCAGTTCACAAAAGTCCAGCACTTCCACTTCTTCTACCTCTCCCCAGAGTTCTTCCAGCCAGTCCAGTGTGCCCTCCTTTAGCAGTCTTACCAATAACAGTCAGCTGAAGGCACTCTTTGACGGACTTTCTCATATCTATGCCACTCAGGGACAGTCTCGCAAAAAGGGACACCCAAGTTATGCTCCACCCCAACGCATGCGTCGTAAAACTGACTTACCTTCCACGGCAAAATCTAAAGCCCATTTCTTTGGAAAAAGAGATATTAGGAGTAGGTTTATTTCTCACTCCTCCTCTAGCTGGGGAATGGCTAGAGGACGTATTTTTAAAGCAATTGCTCACTTCAAGCGAACAACTTTACTTAAAAAGCACAGGATGCTAGGCAGATTAAAATATAAAGTGACCCCTCAGATGGGGACCCCCTCACCAGGGAAGGGGAGCTTGGCAGACGGAAGGATTAAACCTGATCAGGATGATGGTAAGCAAAAGGTCAAAGCTCCAACCAAACCTGCGCCCCGTCCCTTTCTCCCCAACCCTGAGAAAAAAATAAATAAATTCCTATTTGTCACATAGGTCTTAGCTATTTCTCTCGTTCTCACTTCACTTTCATACAGAAGCAGTGAAACTTTGACCTTTTTCTGATGCTGACTAAACCGCCAAAATGTTGTTTTTCCAACTAATACTCTCCCACCTTTTATGATTTATTTCCATTCCTAGTGACACTAGGACCCCCAGATGCCTCCATAGCGTCGCTTATGGCTTTGTAGTCCCGCATGAGTAGCCACTGTCACGCTTCTGCCATGTCCTCTCCCATGCCGCTCCTGCCACAGCGCCGCTCCGGTGCATGCTGTTGGCACCTCCCACAGGGTGTCCAGCTCATCATCTCCCTCTGCTCCATTGCTTTCTCATGACAAAGTCCATCTGCTTCCGTCTCAACAAAGCCTGATCTGTGATTCTGTGAAGTGTGCATTTGGATTTGAGTGTGTCTGTGTGTGTATCTATCATAGGGAGAAACGGATTTCCTAATTTCATTGAACAAATTGGCCCGTTAAATTTGCTACCCTTTGTGAAATAAAAAACAAAAATGTATCATTTGGAAAAAGTAGTGGATTTTGGTATCTCAAAACTCATTATGGGAATGCTACAACTAGACATTGACTTAACTTACGATCTTCGGGAAAATGTAATTTCATTTTATATTGCTCTGACTTTCCCTTTGTTATCCGATCAAGTTGTAAAACAGTGACCTTGAGAAATTCAAACAAAATTTGGGTATAATAGGGAAAGGATACTGCTGGATCTGTGAGCAGTGCTTAGAGATGCAAGCTTACAAAGCTCAAAATAGAAAGCAGGTGGTCCCTATTTGCCCACTTTGCCAATTTGCTACCGTTGTGGTGATATACAGTGGTTACTCATGATTCAGCTCAGTGAGTACACTTTCTGCTGGTTTTAAACAACAGATACGGAAATAAAAATAAGCATCAAACAAGAAAATACAGATGTAAATGTGATTGGAAACAAGGATGTCATTACTGAAGAGGATTTGGATGTTTTTAAGCAGGCCCAGGAACTGTCTTGGGAGGTAAGGACCGGACACCACATTATAGCAATCAGAGTAACGTGGCTCCTTCTGTTCTTCGTGATTACTATGCTGATTCCATGGAATATGCTTTATCGAGCTATCACCACTATGTTTATTTTGGTCGACTGTGTATCCCAAAGCACTGTGATGCTATAATTACCTCTTCTCTTCAAGGTATGAAAAGACTCAGCTGGCCTCCCCTAATGGACCACAGTAGTGCTAGTTGAGATAGATTTTGGAAGACACTTCCAGGGGTGAAAAGATAGATTTCTGCTTTTGTATGACTTAACTTAGAAAATGATAATTTAGAATTGTCACCAAAAAGAACATCGCTTTTCAATTTACCGAGGCTTCTCCGACACAGATGGCTAGCCATATGAAAAATGTCGCATATTTTTAACTCTCTGGCATTGATGAAGGCAATATTGTGTTTCATAAATCATTGGAGTCATTTTTATTTTCACTGTCTACTAATTTCTTTACATGATTCCAGTTAGAATATTAACTCTAAGTTACTGTCAACTAAACATTAAAAAGTAAGGATGTTGAACTTCTCAGACACAAATTTGTTAGATGATTACCGGTTGTTTTGTGTCAGTAGCCTACATTAGATACGTATGGCTGTATTGTGAAGTATATTTCCTATCCCATCCCTGTTGCATATACAGGAATGGAGGGGTCTGTGACCTCACAAGATTTCCCCCCTCCCCCCACAGGGATTAACCATGCAGTTCAGGCTTGTCTTGAACCACTTTGTAGCCCAAGGTCATCTTGAACTCACAACAATCTTCCTGTCTCAGCTTCCAAATGCTGGGATTATAGGCACCATGCCCTGCCTAATGTTATTCTTACTAGTAGCCAAGAGGGCCAAGGATTTTGGGTACTTTATTTTTATTTTTTATGTATTTAGTATAGGGTCTATCTACATGGTCTCAGTACACATATGGGACTCATAGTGATCCTCCTGTTTTCAACCTCCCAAGTGCTGAGATTACAGGCGTGCATGACCACGCACAGCTCACCAGGTCCAACCACCTCTGTAAGCAGGCGCTTTAATCCACTGAACTATCTTGCACCATTGGGCACTTTTTATTTTGGGAGCTATTGACTATTCCCATTCCTCATTTTCTAGCAGGATCTTAGATGAAAATAAATGTCAAATTTTCTCTAATCGTTGATTTGATGTCTGGCTGTCTTTTCTCATGTATTTGGTACAGAGTCTCACTATGCAGCTCCGACTCATAGTGATCCTCCTATTTTCACCCTCCCCAGGTCTGGGATTACATGTGTGTGCTACTGTACTCAGACTCTGTCCCTAGCTCAGTGTGCCTAGGGATGGGGCCTGTGTGGCATTTGGGGCCAGGGATCAAACGCCAGTTCCTGTGCTTGCCTAAGCAGGTGCTTAGTCCACTGAGCTATCTTGCTGGCCCTAGTTTGATGCCTTTAAATGTTGGCTTTTTTCTGCTTCCTCTTCACATTTATGTAGATGTGCAGTGAACAGTAGGCTATTCTTTCAAATACACCTTCAAGTCCAAACTTCTTTTATTTGATTATAGTAAAACTTGTCCCTTTATTTACAAAATACTTTTGGGTCAGACAGTGTACTAGAGGCTGAGAATTCCACAGTAAATCGGACAGGTGAATTTTTAACCTTATGTACCGACACATGAAAATAAGTGTTTTCCACCCCCTTAAATGTATTTGGTGGGGCTGGCGAGATAGCTCAGCCATCTAAAGTGCCTGCTTAGGCAACTGCAGTGACTGCAGTTTGATCCCCAGCACCACGTGCTGCGCCAGCCCCATCCCGAAGGCAGGCTGAGCTGGTCATTAAATAAATAAATAAATCAATAAAGTTAAAATCTTTAAGAAAGATGTATTTGGTGCAGCTAGTGAGCCTTCTGTTTTCACCCCAGTGCTGGGATTATAAATTTGTGCCACCATGCCCAGTCTCACCCTGCCCCCACCCCTGTGGCCTGCACATAGTGCCTGGGGGTAGGGCCAGCGGGACATGTGGTGCTGGGGATGGAACTCTGGTCCCTGTGCTTGCCTAAGCAGGTGCTTAGTCTGTTCAGCTATCTTACTGGCCCGAATTAGTGAAATATTCAGATTTGACAACTATTTAATGACAGTTGGAATAAGTGATACTGTGTAGAGGAACAAGGAACTGTAAACATGTAATGTCACTTGCATCTTATAATTAGTTTTAATGCATTGTAACTGAATCAGTCATGTTGTACTTAGTATATTTATTTGTATATGCATCTTACACAATTATTTCAAGACTGTCAATATATGTGTGTGTTTTTTTAGCAACCTGAAAATTCACCATTAAGATTAGTGTTCTGGTCTTCGTAAGTTTTGGTAGCCTAAAGTAAGGAGACACAACTATAAGAGACAACTATATCCTTAATATGTGTATTTTATCATCCCTCCCCTCCGTGGTGCCAGAAAATAGAGTGTGAAAGTGGGGTGGAAGACTGTGGCCGGTACCCTTCTGTAATAGAATTTGGAAAATATGAAATCCAAACCTGGTACTCCTCGCCTTACCCACAGGAATACGCAAGGTAAGGGAACAGGCCTGGCACACTGCGCATGTAAGGATGGAAATTTCTCCCCTCTAAAGCTGGAATTCGATAATTTTACTCAGCCTTTGAACTTTTAGACTATACTTTCTTTCTTTGATTCATAGTGCAAATAATTAGTTTTTATGAGAAACCAAATCAGAAAAACAATTTTTTAGCTATTGTAATATTCTTGGTGGAATTTCTTTGTCACTTTGTTTTTCTATGTAAAATTTTAGTTTTGATTCATAGAATTTTATTTGCAACATTTTTTAAAACATCAGTTAAGCATAAGAAGAAAGGGCAGAGTGGGTAGCATTAGAAGACAATTTGACAAGTACTTTAGGACATTGTGACTTACTAAACATGAAGAGAACGTGATTGTATGTTTTATTTCATTTGTCTTCAGCCATACTTGGCGCTGGCACTGTCTTGGGCTAATGTGTTCTCAAGCAGTTGTATATTGTGAATAAATTTCTTCCATCTCATATCTCAGGGAACATTTTATCTTCTCAAATCATTAGCCTGCAAAGTCTGTGAACTTGCTTCCCTTTTATAATAGAATGTTATGCTTTTGTTTGCCAGTTGTCAAGTCTGGCCAGTTTTGAAGGTGGGAAAGGTGTTGGTACTGAATGGAAACCTAAGCCACTCAACTCGGGCACTTACCTCTGTTTTTCAGATATTTTAAAAATGTATATGAGCTCTAATATATATGGATAACCCTAGGTTATTGGCTTGACAGTACTGAATAAAATTTAGAATTAGTTACTGATTTAGAATTTATATTCTCTGTGCCTGTATTTCTCTCTCCCTAATCCAATTCTTGTATCACAGAGACCTTGAAGTGCAGCTAAGTATTTTTCTTACAAATACCAACAGTAGATTTAAGCATGGAGAAGATACAAATAAAAGTTGATCACATTCATATTTTAAGAACTCTTCATGTAGTTCGAGACAGCCATGAACTCACTTTTTAGCCTAGAGTAGCAATGCTCCTGCATAAACCTCCTGAATGCTGTGATTATAAATGGGTGCAATACGCCCAACAAGTGTAGTCATTTTTAAGGTCGAAATAAAAAGTCGATTGGCTGAGAAAGCTGTTTGTTACTCAGAACTGGTAGAAAATAAATCAGGTCTTTTGACTTTCGGCCTTGCAATTACCACTTTAGACCGATTATAAATCTAGGATAGCTTTAATTACCTCATTCAGAAGTGGAAATGGAAGCAATTAGGACTAGGACTTGTCTCATAAATATGCAGATCATTTTTTAAAATTGCAACTTCATTAAAGAAAAGATTATTATAGTTGCAGCACTGTCCATAAACACTTTTGGAAATAATGACAGGGAGACTGAAATTTGAAAAATACCCATGGTCACATCACAGCATGTGGCATCCTTATTGTTGACTTTTAGAATGGTGTTTCCAAGTCTGAAAACCTCTTTCTTGGACATTTCTGAGGAGCTCAGTGATTTGGTTACAAGTTAAACACACCTCATATTATGGCTTATAATGACAGACTGTGTTCTTTACATTCTCTTTACTACTGCTTTTAAAAAAGTTTTGCTTTCTGTAAGTTATTTGAAGTATTTCCAGAGCCTTTGTATGATTTACAGAAAATTGAACAATAATTCCTCTTCCTTAAACAGTATCATCAATCTGATAGTGTTTGACTTTTAAACTTCTAACAGATTACCAAAGCTTTACCTGTGTGAATTCTGTCTTAAATATATGAAAAGTAAAAATATTTTGCTAAGACACTCAAAGAAGTGTGGATGGTTTCATCCTCCTGCAAATGAAATTTACCGAAGGAAAGACCTTTCAGTGTTTGAGGTAAGAATGTGTAAATAAAAATCTCAGCTTTGTGAAACCTGATATTCGTAATTGTTGACTGTGTGCCTGTAATTTGTATCTAGAAGCTATAAAGTATATTCAATTTTGGCCCTGCAATTCCGACTATCCTTTAACTCCATGTTTCAGAAATGTTTAACCATATGAGGCAGCTATTTCACTTGAGGAAGAATCCGTACTTCATCACATTAACGTTTTTTGTCTTCCTCAAACCCTGTCTACACCATATATTCACCAGCGAATTTATGAGCTCCTCAGCTCTTTGTAAATTCTACTTTCTTTGGCAGGAGAATTGGCTTTGTTCGGCAGCTCCAGCGAATGTCTGGCAGGTGCTCATTCTTCCAGGGAATTAAGCAGCTGTACATATCTCCTCAATACACAACCACCTGTGTTTCCATCCAGTTCTTGGCAGGGTAGATAATCCTTTTGGTGAGACCCCAGCAGATGTTGGGCCTCCCCCCATCTGGGTGGATGGCCACCCCTGGAGAACTCCGCTATTCACAGGAACCCCTTGTGGCCATATGTCTGTCATTTGGGTTTCTTGAAAATAATTCATAGTTTTAGAAATGATTTAGTCACAGAATGTCTTTTCCTGTATATAGTTTCATTGTTTAATCATGTTCCTGTTGTCAGTTTCAAAGTCCACTCTGATAGTCAGTGATATCTTAAAGATACCACACATCTTTCCTAGTGCTGTGTTCTCACAGGGCTTTTTAATTCTGTCAACTTCTCAGCAGTTGCGTACTTCCCTTGCCCTGCTTTGTGTTCTCTGTTACCATCTTGCTGCGTGGTTTTTCATTCATATGTTTTAGGACAATCTTTATAGAGCAGACGTGCCTTCTTTCTCTGAAATACAGTTTAGCGTTTAGGGTCTCAGTTTAAATTGTTCAGGCTGAAATTTATTATTCTTGCTCTTACTACAGTTCTCTTATCCCTGACCTTTGGTATCTTGCTGTCATAGTTCCTTATATTGACCAGGCTTGCTCTCAAACAGCTTGGAACCACTAGTTCTTCCCAAGAATGGTCAGAGAACATAGGAAATTCCATCTATGACTTCTAGTGTTTAGAAAAGTTCTCCTTGTAGTTATATCAGACTCGTTTGGCAAGCTTTAAGGAACATGGGTATTGTTGCTAAGATTTGGTAAGGTTAGTTCCTAGTTAAAAATGAGCACAGCATTTATTTCTCAACCTGGACATTGTGACGTTGCTTCTATTTTATGTGCGTGTGCGTGTGCGTGTGCGTGCGTGTGTGTGTGTGTGTGTGTGTGTGTGTGTGGTACCAGGGATCAAACTCAGGACCTTGCGCTTGCCAGGCAAGCATTTACTCCACTGAGCTGTTTCCCCAGCACCTACTTTGGCATTCCAAACTAGTGAGCTCTGCAGGAGGACCTGAGCTATACATTGTGTGATGTTTAGCAGTATGCCTGTGCTCTACCCACTATATGCCAGTGGTACCCTTACCCCCTTCATTGTGGACACCAAAGTGTTTCTGAATGTCTTGGAGACTGGCGAACAAAGTTGGCCTCAGTTGGATTTTCTGGGCAGAGACAAAACCAGGTACACAATGCCCGATTTTCTGTGAATGCGGGGAGTTACCCACCCTCCTTTACTAGTTGAGGCAGCAGAGCTGCTCTTGAGACAGAAGAATTGTTCACATTCTTGTCTCCTCCCTAGATGCCTTGGATCCTTCTAACCAAAATAAGATTAAAATTGCTGTTTCATTGTTTCTCAAAGGGCAAAGCATATTGTTGTCCTTAAGTAATTATTAAATAAATCTTCATGAGTCAGTGTGTGAGGTTATAGCTGTCATAAATCTGGAGAGTTGGTGTGGGGGATGGGAATGGGTCTTGTTAGTGCGCGAGAAAGGTCAGCTCTTCCAGGACTTGTGCTTTTTTGGACTGTTCAGAGATGAGGTAGGTTAATCGCTGAAGTCTGTAAAGTTTATTTGTATAAAAAAGGAATTGAGATTGATATATCCCCAGGGCCTTCTTCTAGAATCTGTGTCACTACTTATAGTTTAATTCCACATATTGGAAACTTTTCACATACCAGTTTACTAAGCAACCTATAAAATAATGAACAGACACATGTTACTATTTTCTTATTGCTTACATTAGAACTTTTACAACTGGTTGGAATTTCTCTTTAGCATTGCCATTTCTTTAGTTTCAGTTCCCGGATGTATGCATCTCTGTTTTTCCTTTTTGTAATATACTATAATCTCCAAAAGGACCATAGTCCCAAATACATAAAAACTACCTTTGGGGCCAGGGAGATAGCTCCATAGCATAAGTGCCTGCCTGGCAAGTGCAAGGCAGTGAATTCGAACCCCAGTCACACTAAAAAAAACCCCTTTAATTAATGAGAGAATTGTATCTTTGTCTATATTTGATTATGTTGCTAAGTATGGGACCTAGGTTTCATCCAAGGGAAATAGTTATATGGAGCCTAAAAATAATTTGTGCAGTATGAGAGCCCATATGGTTCACAGGAGACTGAGAACGGTCAAGTTCATTGTTAAAGAGCTCTGGTGAGCAAATATCCATGTCCCCTAAGAAATGTGTTAGGGAATCTGCTGTGCTTTCTGTTTTCAACAAGTAACTATGTTTGATCAAAAAAATTGGCATCTGTGCCTAGCCTCCTGTCTATAGCCATCAGTATCACAGCTTGATTCTTTTATTTTGAAGAGAAATAGACTATAATCATTGTACTTATTGTAGGTTGAAATTCATCTCACTTTCTCTGTAAGTATTCCCAGCATAGAAATTTTATCTTTTCCAATTATATTTAAAATGATACTTGGGATCAAACCAAAATGG
>PVKN010038578.1:0-11043 GCA_004027915.1 Capromys pilorides
TGGCTCCGGGATTTTAACTAGTTTGCCTTTCCTCAGCATGTACAATTCACCAACCTTAACGTAAATTCACAGAAAGTCTACAAGCCATCCGGTGGGTTAAAAAAAAAAACCAACCCTCTTCCTTGTACTACAATAGCATGTAATCGCTGTCACAAATCGATGGGACATGAGTGAAAGGAGCTCATGAGGTCTGTGAGCTGCGCTCATTTGCTCCTGAATTGCACTGCGGCACAACGCTGCTGCTGGCCTGGCCTCTCTTTTTTAAGTCAGAGAAACTTTCCAGCCTCTACACTTAAACAGCGGGATTAGAGTCCGGATGGTATAATGGAGACTGGAATGATCTGTTCAGTCACAGAGATTTTGGGGAAATTACTTTTAATTTGTGACGTTTTTATATTCCCACAAAGTATGCAGAAGTTCTCTGTATAACTATAAAAATGATGTGTTGTCTGGTGAACAAAACACTTCTAACTCTAACTTGCAGAAGAAGGCATTAGTTTTGTTTCTTAGGGGAAATTTTTTTCTGGTTGTTTCCATGGCACAAAGTGAAAGTAAGACAGCTCTAAGGCCTCAAAGCACCAGTGCTGGAAAGACTAAGATCTTTCATTCCAGGATGGAACTACATCATGGATTTGCTTGCTAATCATTTTATTCCTCCCCAAAAACAACAACAACAGCAACAACACACCCAACACATCCCAACTTTAAACTCCCCAAAGGCCTGTACTCCAGTAAGAGGCTTGCCATTCACAGGGTTATAGTCTTGGCAAGAACATATTATAAGTATTTCACTTATTTTCTTAATAAGATGCATTTCCCTTGAGTTGTACCTGTAATTCTCAAACGTTGCTTTGCAGAGCCTTACAGTCACATAGGATGTCTGTGATGTGTGGGGAAAGGAAATGCATCTGCTGGTCAAATGTAGCACCAGAGATCAAACCCGGGTCCTTGTGCTGGCCAGACCGGCTCTAAGACCCCTAAATCAATACATAGGAACCCTTCTGTCAACTTCTGCTCTCTTCCTCCAAAAGGGCAGGATCCTTAGAAGTGCCTCAATCTAACGGGGGAGCTGGAGAAGCTCACCTTGAGACAGAACTTTCTGGTTTGCTTGCAAGCGGGCAACACCAACGCTCCCAGCACTCTGCCCTCAGAGCAGGCCCCACAGTCTGATCCCACTTTGTTCAACCAACCTGGAGACCCCAATCACTCAGTCTAGACCTCTGAGCACAGTGCAACTTCATAAAGTTTGGGAAAGAGATACATCAGAGGGTAAAATGTCATCAAACGGTCTGCTCTACAAAAACACAAAGCCTCTTGCTTTGAAAGCTTGAAATAACATCAGTCATTCTTATGACTAACATTTCCTTTATAGTAAGGACGCTGTTCTTCTTAAGGTGACTTTTAATTTATGGCTGTGCATCTCCTAAAGGCAGATCCATATGTAGTACACATAGGACATGGCCAACGAGACTAAGATAGTATATTTTATCCCATCTGTATCATAAAAAATGTTATGAAGTGAATTTCCCTCAAGGCACAGAGGACTTGATTATGTTTTTACATGCAGTTTAAGGTTCGTGATAAACATGGTATGTTTCCTACTGTCTCAGCTAAAAGATGTATTCTCAGAAAAGATGTTTATTTGGTGGCTGGAGTCTTTCCCACGTCTGAAGTGACTGGTGGTGACACATACTGCCTACTGCAGCCCTGCCAAGAGGCACAAGCAGCTCAACAAGAACGGCAAAGTGCCACACAACGCACTGCTGATAGCTGGCTCTCTGCCTCCCACAAACTGCAGTGTTCTGCACTTACTCCTGCTAGAGAAGAAATACACCCCGGGGGGTGCCGCTTTCCAGAAGCATCTTCTGGCTATGGCCTTCACTGGCATATTCATCTGTAGGAATTCAAAGTACAGCAAAAAGGAGCTAGGTGTGGTGGTATGTGTCTCCAGTCCCACCACCCTGGGAGGCTGGGGCAGGAGGATCACAGGTTCGAGCCTAACCAGAATGACCGAGTGAGAGCTTGTCTTCAAATAAAAAGTGACAAAAAGGGCCGAGGATGGAGTGGAGCATGAAGGGCCTGAGCTCAACCTCGAGTCCTGACAGCGGAGGGCAAAGGGAAAGCGGAAGATGCTGAGCGTGGTGATACAGCACGTTATTCCAGGTCTCGAAAACACTAATCCTGAAGCCTTTTCTCCCTACTGCTCAGGCTGAAAATAATGGCTGCTACCCAGAGCTTCCACGTATTCTCTGCTCAAGCCTCTTCTGAATGTTATGCCCTGGCTACCATGAAGCAGGAAACCGGGCAGCCGCCCCAGTTACCATGGGCTTGGTATTCACAACCTGTCAGGGTGGCTTCAGGACCTACAGCCAGCTGCTGTAATTCCAATAATGATCTGGAGACACCAAAAGAATCTAAATTTATTACTTCCTTGTAGAGCCTAACACCTGGCTTCATCACCGAGCAGGAGAGCTGGAGGTCATGGAGATGCTCCAGGAACCCAGCCTGGCTCTTAGGGATGCTGCTGTCAGCCAGGGTGGCTCTGTACCTCTCTCTGGTCTGTACCCCTCACCTGCCCAGGTCCTCACTGTGGTAGCTCTATCACCATGCTTCCTGCCAGCAGACAGAAACACTCTGTGGGCTGTGGGCCACATGGAACGCCATTTCCAGGAGCAAAGTGGCAAGGAAAGGCCAGTGGCTGATGTCAGAGCAGGAGCCTGGTCAGAGCCTGGCAGAGGGGAAGTGAGGGAGGAGAAGCCCGCTTGCAAGCGGACCAGAAAGATCTGTCTCGAGGTGAGCTTCTCCAGCTCCCTGTTAGATCGAGGCACTTCTGAGGATCCTGCCCTTTTGGAGGAAGAGAGTAGAAGTTGACAGAAGGGTTCCTATGTATTGATTTAGGGGTGGGGAGAGAGCGCAGTGGTCTTAGAGCCGGTCTGGCCAGCACAAGGACCTGGCTTTGATCTCAGGTACTGCATGACATGCTGGCCTTGCACTAAGCCAGCCACCGAAACCAGACATGGAAGCACACACCTGCAATCCCAGCACTGGGGAGGCTGAGACAGGTTTCAGGTAAATGTATGTATGCCCAGGTTTCAGGTAAATCATCTCCAGTGATCTTTGTCAAGCAGGTCTGTTTGTCCTGGACCACCAGAGATGCTCACATATCTCACAGCCACGGCAAAGAACCACCTGCCCTGCCCCTGGGTAGTCACCCCTAGGGCAGCGGCCATCGTTTGCATATCCTAACGTAGCTGCTGATGAAGCGGTCATTATTTCAGGCTTACTGAAATAAGACTGTAGAAGGCTCTAAACAGGAACTTCACTCTTTCAAGCGCTGAGACCACAGGTATGTGTCACCACACCTGGCTCAAAAATTCATACTCTTCTTTCATGTCTTTTTTACTCTTTTTTTTTCCATTTTACGTATTTGGTACAGGGTCTTAGCAAGCAGTGCAAACTCCTAGTGAGCCTCCTGTTTTCAGCCTCCCCAGCACTGGAATTACAGGCGTGTGCCACCCCGCCTAGACTCACCCTAGGGGTGGGGCTGGTGTGGCACGTGGGACCTGGATCAGACTCTGGCCCCTGAGCTTGCCAAAGCAGGTGCTGAGTCTGCTGAGCTATCTTGCTGGCCTTTAAAAAAACATGCCCAGTACTATCATTGTTTATACTGTAGAGAATGTATTCTTTGTGCTTAAAAAGTGAAAAATGAGATCATTTCACTTTCACTACCTTAATTTTATGCATCTGTTTGCATGTTTTACCAAGAAACTCCCAGAGAGAGAGAAAATTTCATTTCCTTGTGTGCTTTTTCTTTAGAATAGTCTGTTACAATGGTGTCTTTTATTTAAAATATTCAACTTATCAATTTAAAAGTGATTATAATTATGAAATGATTTTTTCCTATTAAATACACTGTAACTCCAGTTGTACTCTCAGCACACACCAAAGCCGACGTGGCCCAGTCCCTCTGCGCCGTTATCCTGTTGATCCCAGTCCCTTCCACAATGGCCTTCACAGAGTGGGCACCAAAGGATGACCTTTAGAGGACAGCAGTGTTGAAATCGAGCAGTCAGCTGGGCTTGGCCTTCTCCCTTCTGAGCAGGGAGATGCTCTCCTCAATTATCCCCCAGTCCTGGCCCTCCATTTCTCTGCTGGTCTTTCTAAAGCTCATGCCCAACAACAGGTCATGATGACATGTGCCACTGATGCCAAGCTGGGACAACAAGTTTCTTACAGAGCCTATTGGTATCCTTGTAGGACACCCTTACAACTTGGAGCACAAGATTCCTCGAGGACTGACAAATGTGCCTAAGAGTGAACAACTACCCGACCTGGGTTTTCCTAGTTCCAGAAGGAGACAGCTGCTTTGGCCCAGCTTCCTGACTGAGGTGGACTGCACTAGGCATGCTCCTGCTGGGTCTTGCATGCCTCCCTCCTGAGAGCATGGTGCCAAAGAACAGGGCACAGAGACTACCCAGGGCTGTCACCCCCTAAAGCAACAGCGCAGTGGTGCTTGCCTTGCCACTCAGCAGGCTTCAGCTTCTGAAAGGGGACCTGTGGGTGTTGCTGGGAGGCAGTGGTACTGGCTCCACTGAGCAATATACCTCTTACCAACTGTGTGCCAGTCTCAAGACTGCTGCCAGCTGCCCCTGGAGACACTATCTTCCTTCTCTAAGGATTCCCTTTCTCCCTTGGTTCTTTCACCTGCAGAGGTCCCAGCAGCAGCTGTGAGGATTAGTTCAACTCTCTGACCTATACCTCTGTTTGGCGTCTGCTGAATGGACCTGTGCATCCGTAGGATGTGATGAGCTTGAAGAGCTCCAGTCCCACCGCTGAAGCAGTCACTCCTGCCACACCTGGCTTTCTGCCCTGCACTATGGGAGTCTGCTTGCTCCACTCGGCTTCCCCTGTTCAGTCAAAGTCTCCTCGTCTGAACTCTTATCTCTTCAGTATGTCCATTGTCATCCCAGGGCTAATCCGTTCTCTTCTCACCTCCTCTCACCTAGGTCACTGGAACAGTCCATTGCCAAACCCAACACTGCCCACAGTGACAGCCAGTGCAACAGTCAGAACCAGAACCCCATTCAGGGAACCTAGGACTCTTGTCTTCAAATGGCCATCTAATGCTCTGACAAATCTCTTACAAACCAGAGTTCTGGTCCCTGGGTCCCCTTCAGCCCTAATTTGGGTTCTTTCTCCTGCTATGCCGCACACTGAGCACATGGGGGTCCTGGGAGGACACTGCACCATCCTGCTTCAGAGCTGTCAACATGCTCTTCCCCTTCCCATGGTTTAATTCTCATTTAAATGGTTCCTCTCAGGGACGTCTCTTCTGACCCAACACATAAGATGCGAGCCGGGATGCCTGATGGCATGTTCTGAAGCCTAACAATTCTCCTGGTAGTGCTTCCCTCAGGTAGAACTGAGCATGACTTGCTTATTAGCTGTAGACCATCACTGTCTCCTGCACACTGTGGATTCCATGTGGCCAGGGATATTATATCTTCACCTCACTGCTGTTTCCAATACAGGTCCCAATATGTATTTCAGGAAAGAAAGATCTGGCCCACTAAGAGCCTCTGAAACAAAAGACGTGAGAGAGAGAGGTCAAGGAATATGAGCAACGGAAGCATCCTAGCTTCTCAGTTACCTCTGGGATGCTGTCTCGAGATGAAAGTGACCAAGGCTTTGCCATGTTCTCTAGAAAGCTATCTAATGCTTATTTTCCTTTGCAAACATTTTTTACCTTTTAAGACTGTGTTTTGTTTTGCCATCGTGATAATTAAAGAAAACTCCATTTGCATTTATATCATTTCCACCGTCAAACACGAGCAAGGGGCCTTGGTAGCAAAGGAGGCCTTACGAGAGCAGACGGACACAGCAAGGGAGTGGACGTCACCAAAGCTATCCTGGGAGCCACTGAATGGGTGGCAGTGGCGGTGGTTGCCACTGCAAGACCCACAGGTCCTTAAGGCAGATGAGTAATAGACATTCAGCTCCCTCCACTAACAATGTGGTACAAAAACATCAACACTCATCATCTCAAAATGAGTCCATGTGGAGTCTCATTTAAAGAATGAGCAACCTCAGTACTAGAATAAAAAAATTTCAAGTTGTTATCAATTTGGATGACTTGCTCCTGCTCCGAAGCAATTATGTCTTAACATGTTACAGTGGTTTGGACCTTAATCTTCCCAAATTACGTGTCGCCTTAGTTTAAAAATTCTTTCCAAATATATGCCAATTTGTTTCACTTATACTAAATGTTTATTTATTCTAAGTTTGTTTCTTTTTATGTATTTAGTACAGGGTCTACAGGATTTCACTACACAGATTGGACTCCTAGTGATCCTCCTGTTCTCAGACTCCCAAGTGCTGGGATTACAGATGTGTGCCACCACGCCCAGCCTTGGCTGCTATCTCGGGACGCCCAGGAGGTGGGGCCAGCATGGCACGCCAGGGATCGAACCATAGTCCCTGTGCAGGCGCTTTAGTCTGCTAAGCTATTTGGCCAGCCCTAAGTTTGTTTCTTTTTTGTAAGAATCTTTTTGGGTCATATCCCGAATTGAGTAACTACTTTGAATATAACAATATTTAATGTAATTGATAATTGTTGTTCTCTTCATTATTTGGTTATGAAAGCATGTTTTTGTAAAACATACACACACACACACACACACACACACACACACACACGCACACACGTTTTCTTTTTTAAAGAAGTCTCTCAAAGCTGTATATATATTCATGTATCAGCCAGTCCACAAATGGGCTAATAGCTTAGTGGGTTCCTACAGAAGGACATTGTGACACAAGCTGTCACTTTGCGTTTTGGTCACTGTGAGACAAGCACCTCCACTCTGCCACCATCTTTTGTTTCACCATAGCCCAGGACAATCTGGCCAAGTGGTTATGAACTAAAACTTCTGAAACTGTGAGCCAAACTATACTTCCTTCCTTTAAACTGATTACATCAGACAGTCTGTCACAGTGACAGAAGGTGAAGCTATACTTTCAGGTGGCATAAAGAACGCCTGTGCTTCCTTTTCATTGAAGGCAGTGGAGACAATTTCACAGCACTCAAGACAGTTACAGCGGGGAAGTGAGGAAGGCCTTTCTGCAGCAGCCGGACAATCGTCGCATGCTGGGCCCTGAGGGTCTGAGGCTCAGTTCATCTTTCAAACCTAGGCTGAAGCAACCACGCTGCTGATTTCAATCAGTACTTTAAAATATTTAGCAAAGACCTGTATAAAAGGGATTAGGTTTAGCAAAACGTATGTCTCTTCTTGTTCTTCACAAACTTTTGTTACATTTTAATATAAATAATGTTCAATAAACTTAAACACAGTAAATATCACACAAAGCCTGAATTCATACAGTAAATAAACAGTACGAGAAAAATCCTTATCACCCATGAAACTTTCATTTCTCACAATTTTGTAAATACAGTGCTCGTGAACTGAATCAAATTTCTCCATTATGTCAACATTAAACCTAACCACTGAATTTGATTTGGCTCTTGTCCAACTCAGTTGTGACCAGAATCATGTAATGAATCAAACTGGTGAAGCCAGGCACCACTCTATGAGGTGGCAGTTTCTTTAACAGACACCTCTAGGCTAAGAGTACTCACAGTCTGGTGAACTGGCATCACGATAACTCTGGATGGAACCAGAAGGCTGACATCACCCACTTACCCCAAGGCACAACGGGAAGCTCAAGGTGAGAGGGGATGGTGGCCTGCAGAACAAGGGCCCGACGACACTTGACTGCTGGGCTCACCTGGGTGGTGGCAGGCGTGGGAGGGGGTGGCTTAACACAAAGACCTTGAAAAAATTTTTTTGGGTAAGGGCACCTGCACATACAAAATTTCACTTGTGGCAGAGAAGTGCTACGAATCCCCTGGCAGATGAAAAGGTGGTGGGGGAGAAGTGAGTTTTGTTCCTTATAATACAGGATTTTCCTGAAACCAGTCTGTGGGATTTGCATTCAGCTTGGAGAAATGGGCAGGTCACATGGAAGAGCTCATAGTAGCCATTTTGGATTAGGGCTCTAAGAGAAGTAACAGCCCACTGGAATGAAATGTCACTAGGTCCCAGTGACACTACGTCACCCAGCACAGCTGTGGCAATATAAGCTGCCCTGCAGGGCCCTTGGAGATGTGTCACTTTGGGGGATGATTCTGAATGGCCAACCTGCAAGAGTAAGGGCAACCTGTCTTTAGATCAGGCTTCAAAGGAACTAGAGCTCTGCACCAAACATATTCATTCCAAAGCTAGAACGAGCCAGTGCTAGACACTTAGTGCCCTGCTGCTCCTGGACGAAGAAAACAGCCTCCTAGGCACTATGGTATTTCTATGTAAAAATTTTCAAGTGTAAGATAACAAAATAAAAAATGAGATATATCATTTGACCCAGCAACCAGGCCAGGCGTGTGAGGTAGACAACCATGGGCCCGCTGGAAACTCATTTGACACAGCAACTAGGCATGGTGTGTGAGGCAGACCACCCTGGTTCCACTGGAAACTCATTTGACCCAGCAACAAAGTCCCGGCATGTGAGTGGAACTTCATCCATCAGACAGGCCCAGTATGGAAAACTGCCACAGAATTCCTTGCAGAGAGACTAGAGACAAGACCCACCCAGCTGATCCAGGAGCAGAACATCTTGCCAGAGTGGCATGGCAGGTTCACCTTCAAGGGCTGCAGGAGGAAGAAGTGGAGCTCAGCAGCCAGACCCAAGCCACACCCACCTGGACCACTTTGAACTTGGGAGATCCAGATATGGTGCTAAGGTTAAGAACTCTACCAAGCTGGCCATGGTGGCTCACACCTATAATCCCAGCACTTGGGAGGCTGAGGCAGGAGGATTGGTGCGAGTTTGAGACCAGCTTGGACTACAAAAGTGAGCTCAAGGCCAGCCTGAACTGCACAGAGAGAGCCTGTCTCAAAAAGACAAAAAAAAAAAAAGCTGTGAGCTCCAGCTGTGACTCCATCCAAAATTCCGACCAGGCCACGCAGCAACAAGGGCCACATGGTGACCAGGTAAAGACTCTCCCAGCCCTTGTCCATCCCCCAAGCTCCAGCTACAACTCCATCTGCCATCCCAACCAGGCCACATGGCGACCAGAGCTGTGTGGCGACCAGGTCCTACTGAAAGACTCTCTCGGACTTGACCTGGCCACGCGGCAGCGACTAGGTAAGAACTCTCTGAGCCCGTGCCCATCCTCCGACTCCTCAACCACCCAAGCTCCAAATACATTCACCTTCCCGACTGGGCCATGAGATGGCCAGGCACTAACTGCATAACTTTGCTGAAGTGTAGAGAACACTGCTATAAAAAATGACAAAGACAAGGAGCAAGATCCAATCTCAGCACCTGAGTCCACTGAAAACAAATACAGGAGACACTACCATAGAAAACGGGAATCATGCAGCTGAAACCTCTGAACTGGTAGCATCTGAGGTAGACACATAGGTGGAGAAACAAATAGAGTAACTCAGGTCAGAGATAACATCTGAAAGGCAAGGAACAAGTGGACGTGGCTGTGTTACAATAAAATTGTACTTATTATAAAAGGCAGCTCCAGATCTAGTTTACCAAACCCTGTTCTAGATAATGAAATAAATGAAGCTGCAATTAGTAATGTTTGCTGACTCACATTGTGAAAATGCTCCCACCAGGGACAATTTCTAGCTGGCAGTGCGACAGCACACCATGGCATAGCTTGCTTCGAAGGCACGGCCAGCAGTGGACTTAGTACAGCACTGGAGGGCATGGCTTTCGAGTATGTATCATTGTGCCAAACGCAATGTTCTTACATGTAAATGTGTGTAATGTAACTTTTGGTAATGGATCTCTCTGACAACAAGTTCATGAAATTCTTGGTGAAGAATTGGCTCTTCTGAACTCCTCTGAGCTCGCCAGGGCTTAAAAAGTATTCTTTAGGTTAAATGAAAATTACCACAAAAAGGCTAGAGAAACAGCAAGAATAAGACTTATTGAAAAATGGTACATTAAGCCAGGTGTAGAGGTGCACGACTGTCATCCCAGTACTGAGGCTGAGGCAGTACGATCCTCGTGAGTTTGAGACCACTCTGTGCTACAAAGTAAGCTCAAGGCCAGCCTGAAATGCATAGCATGACCCTGTCTCAAACACACACGCACGCGCGCGCACGCACACACACACACACAGCGAGAGAGAGAGAGAGAGAGAGAGAGAGAGAGAGAGAGAGAACACCTATACGTATACCAAGAAGATTATTTGCTGAAGGAAACAGTATTTTAAAGCTGGGAACACTGAGGAGTCATTTAGGTGGAGTACGGCTCACCTTTCTCAGATGTGCAGCCCGGTGACAATGGCACATGTGCAGCTGTATCATCAGCATAGAAATTAAGCCACTCCAGAGAGCAGACTGGTGATTTGTCTCTCAGTGAGCCTGTCTGTCTTATTTCAGTTACCATATATACTGCAAAATTGTTTACAGGTCTTTATTAATTTTTATTTATTTATTTTTTTTTGTACAAGGTCTCACTACACAGCTTGGACTCATAGTCATCCTCCTCCTGTCTCTGCATCTCCAGCACTGGGATTAAAGGCACATGCCACCGTGCCCAGTTTTGGTGAATGGTTCAGCATGTCTGGGGAGTGGGAAGGCACAGCATGTGGGGCTGGGGATCGAACCCAGGTCCTTGAACTTGCCAGGCAGGTGTTTAGACGGCTGAGCTATCTCTCCAGCACATAATAATCTTCTAATGTCTGTAGCATTGGTACCAATTTCCCAATTCTATACCCATTTTGGCAATATGTGTACATTTACAGCAGAAAGAAGTCAGATGTTTTTGTTAGAAGTAATTTTGTACTGTTTTAAATGAATTGGGCAAGAGTAATAAATGCTTTTGCACTAAGCATGGCTAAAAATGCATATATACTATTGGAATATATCACTGAAATATATCATCTACTTAGTAATCAATCTAATGAAATGTGTGTAAGACCTCTGTGGGGAAAGGTTATAAGTCGCTATTGAGAATGGGGTAGTA
>PVKN010038579.1:0-11038 GCA_004027915.1 Capromys pilorides
AAAGACAAGTTGTCTGAATTTGTATAAACTTGTAAGTCATCTTAAGCAGCTTAATTGGTTTCTCACCATTACAGGAAACATTTATCTGGGAGAAGAGTACAGGGCCAAACATGGAAATGTTAGTATGAGTGATGGAGTCTCAAGTCAAGGTTCTAGATTTTTGTGCATAGTGATCAAAGAGTTGGATACAACATGTCACGGTGAGGAAAAAACAGCAAAGCTTAATGTTGTTTAATTAAGCAATAGCATGCTCAGATTGAGTAGACTGGAGCTGTCAGGAAGATGGTATAAGTGCTGAATGTATTGGGTTTAAAAATTTTAAATGTTGAGCTGGGATTAGTATGCCTTCCACTGTCTCTTTCAGAACATGACTGATAGCTTGATTGACAGAGTGCTAAGTTGTATCAATTGTGTTTACTGCAACTGTCCCTTCCCATAATTCACTGCTATATTTGGCTGTATGAGATACATTTGTAGAGGACTGCCTGAAGCAGCTCTCCTTAAAAGAAAAGTGACTGTCTCCATTTTAACTGAGCCTAACCCTATTTCCTCGTATTGAAATATAGAGCTGGCTAGGACTTCTCATTATCCTTTCAATTGGTCTTAAGCAGTATATATTGATCTAGCTGAGGCGCTGGTGGTAATTTTTGAAGATGGCATGCATGTTTCCCTGATAACAGGACAAAGAGCCACTGCTCCACAGTGTCAGCTGGGATCGAGCCTTGAGATAGAAGCTATGACTTCCTGGGGCTTGAAAGATTACACATCAGAGCTGAAGCACCAGATCCCCAAAATATTAGATACTATCTCAATAGCATAATGCAAATTATTTCCTTTGCATATCCTCTTTGAATATTGTGGAGGTGAATACAGGCCTCTTATCTAGCCCAGCTCACTGTGCTCACCTTCTTCCTACAATTCCCTTCAGTGCTCCCTTTCTTCCCACAATTCCCTTTTAGAAGCCACTCCCCCTTCTCTAATGAATAAAACCCGAGTATAGCCCTGGGCTGCTCTCTTGATTCCAGAAAGCCATCTTCATGGCTAGATTTAGGGCCCCTTGGCTCCCCAACAATTTATTATATATTATATGTATAATATATAACATATTTATTATATTTATATATAATATATTTATTATATAATATATAATATATAATATATTTATTATATAATATATAATATATAATATATTTATTATATATTAATTATTTAATATTAATTATAATTTATTATATATATATGTGCCTTAGTGTCTTTGTCATCTCTGTGGATTGCACTGGGAGTGGTAGATTGGAATTAACTTGATAGAATTTCAATAATAGGTTTTTAGGATTATAAATTTAGACTTCTTAGGCCAAGACAAGAACCAAGAAGGGACTCCAACAATGTTCATATAT
This sequence comes from Capromys pilorides, assembly GCA_004027915.1. NCBI lineage: Eukaryota > Metazoa > Chordata > Mammalia > Rodentia > Capromyidae > Capromys > Capromys pilorides. The sequence continues at coordinate 1,398 of PVKN010038579.1, forward strand.
GTATAAATCTTGAACAAGTTCCAAGAGAAGAAAGGTTTTGGTAGGTCATGCCAACAGATCTGGCACTCATGCTCTTGGCTTGGGATTCTGGAATTTTCCAGGGTTCTTTGTTATTCTTATCTCTGGGTAGGAGACCTTAGGTCAGAGGATAAGGGAGTTGACTTTGGAGTGAGGTCGAGGTTCAGTTGAGTGGAGGAGTACAGTCCCATAGTCCCAATTGTACTGTCTCTATTAGAGAAGGGGCACAAACCCAGAGAGAACCTAAGTCTTTTGCCTAAATCCTTCATAACACCATGGTGTAAGCAAGGAGGTAAAGGTAAGCTCTTAATGAAAATCAGGTTAAAGAAGGTACAACGTCTGTTCTCTAAGTTGTTCAATGAAACATAAGAGAGAGTGATACCACAGTTGGGAAACTCAATCCATTCCAAGCTCATGTTCAAACACTGAAAAGTTGAGAACTGAACATTTTTGTTTTTTTTTTCTATAAGAAATGATGGAAAACCAAAGAACCGGTTCTGAGGTCCAAACATTACACTTAGAAATTCATTTTTCCAAGATTTTAGCAAATTCTGCAGTGATTTATTTCTTTAATCCTATCTTGATTCTTAGTTTTCTTCTTAGCTTTACTGTTGGTAATGACATAGGACCTCCAAAAGATACAGGGAAAATAAATGGAGACCCCCAAACTCCTAGATATTTAATACACTGGGTTCAAATCTCCCCCAAATCAAAGGATGAATTTTAAAGAACCACAGAGGTTGAGGGTGGGGTAATTTATTGAGGAAAAAGAATGGGGAATAGGAATAGCTGCTGAGAGGCAGGAGGAATCTCAAATAAGGTGCCAGTGAGCCCATTTCTCAAAGGAAGTTTTAAAGAGCAAAATCACAAGGTGGGTACAACATGGGACAGACTTAGGATCCAATGGAAATCAGACCACATAGCAAGTGTAGGTGGATGACACCATGAACCTTGACCAATAGTCTAGAATCTCAGTCTTAGTGGGTGCAAGAGGACATAAGTAATGGTTTATTTATATGAGGAATCTCAAAAGTGTATACCAATAACCGTTTGTCCCTTAGGGAAGTATGTAAATCTGGTCATTGTGACTGTAATCTTCAGATGCCCCTCCATCCACAATTTAGATGTGTTCTCACCCTGTGCACTGACTTCCTCAGGGGCCTAACCCTGTCTGACTGCCTATAATATTTCTACCTAACTTAGCTCTCTATAATTCTGCTCCATGCCCTCCCCAAAGAGTTACCTCTTAATTACCATGAACAGCCAAATGACAAAGACCATTCTGGCTACTTCCAGCTGAAGAGGGTTGTAGTTGTGAATGGAGGATCTATCTCAAGGTCCTTGATAAATGCTAGGTTTTCTCCCCTTGAATAGCTGTGTAGTTCTAAATTCGGAGGAGAGAAGGCCAAGGAAACAATAAAGAATTCATGGATCAAATAATATCAGTAAGACCATTATGAATACAATCAACAAATGTTTCCACCAGGAAGAGCCAGGAATAGTGTCTCGCAAAGAGGGTAAAGAAAGAGCCCATGGAATTTCAGAATTTAACATGGCATTAGCCAGTTGTTTAATAGTTTGAACAGCCATTGAGATGTTAGCAGAAGGATCAGGAATGTGCACACAACACTAAGCTTTTACAATTGCACCAGCACCCCTTTGTGCTGTTGCTAGCATGTTTAATGCCATCTGATTTTGGAGGACAGCTTGCCTGAATTTTACCTCTTTATTTTGAGAGAGAGAGAGAGAGAGAGAGAGAGAGAGAGAGAGAGAGAGACCCCCTCAGAAAAGGTGTCATTTAAGGCCTGTTAAGCATAGTTAGTCAAGACCTTGGTGATATCCTCTAATCTAAGAGGAGGGATAAAGATAGAAGCCAATGATCATACCAGTGAAACACATTTCAAGGCCACTGATGTCATAGATGGGTTAAGTTTGTAGGTGTGTTGATGCTTTTGACACTCCTGTCTTTTAACCCTGAAAATCCCAACATGCATCTCTCCATCTATCTGGAGAGTATTCATGGCCACAAGTTAGTTCCACAGGATCAATGAGTAGCACAGGAGGCTCCCATCTAGTGCCAGGGTGATTAAACCAGTATTCTGCAAATCAGCTTTTGATCTGCAAAGTTAGGGGGTATCCAACCCAAGTATTTTGTAGCATTAGACTGATGAGAATCAGAGTGATTTCCTTGTTTCCAACTTAAGGAAATCTTTCTATGAAGTTGTCCTGATGTTGGAAATAACCACATAAAATCTTCATCAGTATACTATGGACTTTCTTTCCTACACTGAATTGTAAACCCCTCATCAGAGCTAAGAGTTCTGCTTGTTGGGCCCTAGTCCTAGGGGCAAATGTGGAACTTTCAAATATCTGATGTCAATTCATTACGATATATACTTTCTTTCTTTTACTATTTCTTTTTTAATTTATGTATTTGGCACAGGGTCTCACTATACAGCTTGGACTCATAGCGATCCTCCTGTTTTCAGCCTCCCCAGTACTGAGATTATAGTAGTGCACCACCATTCCTGGACTCAGTAGCCAGCTCAGCATGCCCTGGGGTTGGGACTGGTGTGGCATGCAAGGCCAGGGATTGAACTCTGGTCTCCGTACTTGCCAAAGCTGGCACTTAGTCCACTGAGTTATCTCATTGGTCCATACTCTTTCATTCTTGTCCTAGTTACCATGAAGAAATTGATGTCACAGATGATAATCAAATCAGGTTCATTAAGTGCTGTGTCTAACATGTCTTTTCTAGCTGTGCAAGTATGGAGAATTACCAGTTCACAGTCATGTCTTTCAACCTCAATTTCTTGTTTTTCTGGTAGAAATGTGGCAGGGTTTAAGGAAAAACATGTCTTTATTGGTATGAGTGGTGCTTCTCAAAGTAGACCCTGCTTTTTAAGAAGTTATTTATCTGACAACCATAGGTTCCCCTTGGAAGAAAGAAGTACTGACCTATTATGAGGTAGGTGTACAGTGAATCTTCGCCTAAAGTCAGTGTCAATACCTCTGGTACAAGGAGAAATATTGTAGCTATAGCTCTAAGGCACACAGGCCATTCCTAATTTCTAACTCATGACTCAGATAACCTATACCCTGTTATGCAGGTCCTCAATACTGCACAAGCACTCCAAAAGCCATGCACCAATTTTCATCAACATGCAGATTGAAACAATGTCCTGTTTATAGGCTCAGTGCTGGAGTATATACAACGTTGGTTTAAGCTTCTGGAATGAAGCTTAAGAATGAGATTCCTGGGTTAAAATATGGCTTTATACCTTTTGCACTTCATTTATGAGCTGATAGAAGGATTGTATGATCTCAAAAATCCCTGCTTTCCTTTTTTCTTTTGTCTTGTCTTTTTGAGACAGGGTCTTGCTATGCAGTTCAGGCTGGCCTTGAGCTCACTTTTTAGCCCAGGCTGATCTTGAACTTGCACTGATCCCCCTGCCTCAGTCTCCCAAGTGCTGGAATTACAGGCATGCACCATGCCCGGCTCTCTCCTGCTTTTCAAAGGAAACAAAAACTTGTAGTTCCTAGGAAATCCCCTTAATGTTTTAGTCTTGGATGGTAGGGGGAAATGTATTGGTTTAATTCTCTTTTCCTTTAGTCATTGGCTTCCCTTAGATGTAATAGAGTCCAAGTGTTTTACATACAGACTTTAAAGTTTTGCCTTAGAACTAGAGATGTTATAATCTCTGTCTGTTACAAAATCCAGTACGATTTCAAGATAATTCTTCTGAGGGGCACATGACTATATGATTTACATATTGCAAGGCTGTGACCTGCAATAAAAACATATCACATCATGGAAAAGCACTTACTCTAAAGGAAGAGGGCTGTCTTGGAATCCTTGAAGAAGCACAGTCCAAGCCAGTTGAGAGGTTTCAAGGATTTTCAACAACAAAAGTAAAGTGGTAATTTTCATGTAAGGAATATAAAAGATGACATCTTTTAAGTCTAATGCTGAAACCGACCAGTATCTTCAGGGGTCTGAGAAAGGAGAGTGGATCGATTAGGTACCAATGGGTGAATAAGCACTACTGCCCCATTTACCAATCCAAGGTCCCACACCAACCTTCATTCCCCATTGGGTTTTTGAACTCCAAGACTGCAATGTTGTGTGGGAAATTACAAATTTTAGGTAAACCTTCTGCCCTTACATTATTGATTAAAGACAATCCAGTAGTTCCTTGCTATTTCACAGTTCAATTTTCAAGGACTCACTATTTCATGGGTTTCCAAAAAATATTATATTTAGTACAGGGTCTATGGGGCCTACAGGGTCTATAGAGTCTCACTACACAGATCAGACTTACAATGATCCTCCTGTTTTTAGTCTCCCAAGTGCTGGGATTACAGGCACACATCAGTTTCAATCACCGTCTCTGCTTCCCAGGGGTGGAGCTGACACAGCATGCCAGGGATCGCACCCTGTCCTCTACATCTGCCTAAGCAGGTACTTTAATCCACAGAACTATCTGGCTGGCCTTAAAAAATCTTAATCTAAATTATTTATCACAGATTTTTTGCTATATTGTGGGATCTTGCAGTACCATACAGTATATGTATGTTGTTAAAATTACATAGGTTTATGAGTTTAGAAAATAGTTTAGAACATGAGAAGTATTTCTAAAAGTGTGGGAACGGCTTATAAGAGTGTAGAAAGGGTTTATAAAGCCTTAAAATATACACAAATACTAAAATAAATATAACATCACCTCTTGCTGATTTTTACTTATTGCAGGGGTGCGTGGAATGTGACCTCTGCCGTAAGTGGGGGGCCACTGTAGTCCTCTTTTAACTTAAGGCCATCGAGGGTATTGTCTCTAATGTGGAAAAACAGGGTTTTTGAGCTCTATTTGCACCCGGGCAGCTCTTACTGCTCTACATGGTCTACCTTTAGTTGCTCATATTTCAGGAGTTATTTCTGCCTCTATGGTGTGCAGGCAGCATCCCTGACTTGGGTGCAAATGTGTAATGGTATTCAAACAAGGTAAAATAGCTCTAGCCAGGAGGGCAACTGGACTCACAGGAATAATTAAAAAAGGAGGAAGGCCGTGAGAGCAGGCTCACAATGTGAGAGAGGCCAGGAGCAGTGGGCTGCTCAATCTCCAGTCCTGCCTTTCACCCACGTGTCACAACTAAAGGAAGGCCAGGCTTGAGAGCAAAGTCCACCAGGCATGTGCCAGAGTCCAGCAAGATGCTGCATTTCCCCCTCTCTAGTCCCGTTTGCTGGGGCTTCTCTGTGGAGATGATAATCTCTCTAGGAGGAGAAGCAAAGAATATCCCCGAGACCTTCAGTCGTCATGGATCAGCAGGAAGATAGGTCCGATCCTTAGGCCCTTTGCTTGAAGGGGCAGTCAAATTCCAGCGGTTACATTTCCAATCAGGGCATGTTCTGGGGGGCTCTTATTGCAGCCCCACCTAAAGTGGCTTGGCTTTCAACAGAGATAGTGGCTGAATGTAGTTGTTATATTCTTTCTGGAGCCTTGAGAATCAGTCTTAAAATCATATTCCTTTAAAGGATACAACCCAGGTAGCTGCTTTCTTTCTTTCTTGTTTTTCTCTCTTGGCCACTTCCTAATCTGGGTTATAAACTACTGAGGACGCAGTTCTACGAAATTATCAAGTGAGCTATCTGGAGAGAAAACCATCTGTTTTTTTTTTTTTTTTTTTTTTTTTTTTTTTTTTGTCTTTTTGAGACAGATTCTCAACATGCAGCCAGCCTGGCCTTGAGCTTACTTTGTAGCCCAGGCTGATCTCACACTTGCAATAAGCCTTCTGCCTCAGCTTGCTAAGTGCTGGCATTTCAGGTGCACATCAACAACCAGTTTTTGTAGCTTTTTCCTAAGATCTAAGTCTCACTGAACAATAAACCTATCATTAACAATAGTCTGTCCTCCTGTTGAATCAGGAGCCAGAGAAGTTGTATTTCATCAGTCCCTCTTGTAAATGATCTAAGAAGAAAGAGGAGTGCTCATCTTTCTTCTGGAGAACAGTGGACAATTGAAAATAATTGAAATTGAATTGAATAGTTCTCATCTCTCTTAGACCTTCAAATACATGCCTGTAGGTGTCTCCTATTCCAGTCTCCCATCTGGCTGGTAGATCAAGAAGTGTCTTGGCCAAGGACTGTTTGGAACTGCTTGTTCCCCTGGCTGTCTATCTTCTGGCCTTTTATACTTAACAATATGATATTCGTCTTCAAATGTAATAGTGGCTTACAATGCTGCTACTCTCTCATTAGAAGTCAAAGTTTGATTTAAGGATAGAATTACATCTTCATAATCTAATTCATAGATCTGAGTAAGTTCTCTAGAGACCTCAAATGTACTTTACAGCTTCATCTGGAAACTTTCCTCTATCTTGATTGATTTGGTTTAGGTAACTATGAGAAAAGGACACAAGAGCACGGGTAGTCCTGTAGTAGTCATTTACTTCTTGTGAAGTACATTGTTCCTAAGGGGTTTGAAAGCACATCATTTGAGAATGGATGTAACCTGTCAGAGGCTCTGATTATGGCTGAGCTAGAAACCCCACCATCAGGACCCGAAGGGCAAGAAGAGAAAGGCTTAGACTCAGTAATAGGTTGCCTTGGAAACCTCATCCTCAAGATCTAAAAATGAGGAAAAAGTGGCCTCGGGTTCTATGATACTGGAGGCACCTGACTGTATCAGAGAAGTCTGGGCTTGCTATGGCTTCTATTTACATTTTGAACACAAGTAAAGATCATGTCAATGCAAAGAAAGTCTGAACATAAAGTAATTGTGATCGTTTTCCCTCTTGTTTACAGTGAAGTTTTAATTGTGAAATAATTTTATAATTGATACTTCTTTCTGCATCCATTTTGGCTTTAGAGGGTAGGCAGGCCATGAACTGGTATAGAAATATTAAATCACTTTCTTCTATGTATGAAGGTTGAATAATTTCCAATGCTTAACACTATATCTCAAAGAAGTAAGAGATTTTAACATTTGATCTCCCTTCTGAAATACAAGAGGAAAACAGTCCTTTTCATTCCTATTTAATTTCTGCATCTTCTCAATATGTCTCCCAAGGTGACTTTTTCAGAGCAGACCGCTGCCATCTGGAGTGAGGATAGGTCCAGTTAGACCAGCCACCCTTACTGACGGGTGCCTTTCTTCCTTGAAAATTCACTCCTAAATCTAACCTGTGTTTTAAAAGCATGAAGAACTACGATCAGTTCCATCTGTAACAGCGGTATTTGGAGAAAGCATGGCTAGCCAGAGCAACAATTAAGAGGTCTGAACCACCACTTTCCAATTATTTGAGAGAGAGAGTGAGGTACATAGACCAAAGGGCAACTTGAACGTGGTTGGAGCACTACCCGACTCAAAGTCCTCTCTAAAATTTCTATGTGGCCTGGTCAGATAGCTCAGTGGATTAAAGCACCTGCTTAGGCAGAGCACGGGGACCAGGGTTCAATTACCAGCATGCTGTGCTAGCCCTTCCCCATCACATGCTGAGACCGTGATTGAGACTGGGTATGGTGGCACATGCCTATAATTTCAGTGCTTGGGAGGCTGAAAAAAGGAGGATCACTGAGTCCAGTCTGTGAAATGAGACCCTGTAGGCCCTGTACTAAACACATAAAAATAAAATAAAATAAAATTTCTGTATTTGAGGATTACAGGTTAAATTTATACCTATCACCCACCAACTACAACTTACATGGTGGCAAAGCCCCACTTATTAGTTTTGTATATCATATGTAATAAGAGAAAGGCTGACTAACCCCCCCCCTCCCTTTTTACCTTTACTTAGCATAGGTGAGGTACAAGTATAAATAATTCTTTCGTTCTCTGTGAAGAACAAACAGCTGTTGTAACCTACCTTGGCCTGACCTCTTGGGGCAAGTGCAGTCTAGATACAGAGGGTTTAGCTAGCCGAGGAGTTCTAAAGTTTACTCTAAAAGTCCAAACCTATAGCTCAACTCTTAATTGAAGTTTAAAGGAGGGCTCTAATACCATTGTCTGTGGTCATTCTGAAACAAAAAGATACCAGAATATCACTGAAAGAGTTATCTCTCACCTTACTGAAGAGTGTGGGTAGGCATGGTAGATGAGCAGAGAGTTTTCTATAGTTACTCAGTCAGGCTGTGGGAAACCAGCTTCTACTAAGGAACGTTTGGATGTCTGCCAGAGTTCCCATGGCCATAACCTCATAGGTGTCCTCTCAGATTTCACTAGTTCCACAAGAGAGATTAGCCTCCAGAAAGGAAGCCAGCTGTCTCACTTGTCATCATTCCACTGGCTTCAATGGGGATTAACCAGAACTGTGTTGGGGAAACCTATCCTCTGTTTCAAGAGTGGCAGATTTTTGAAGACCATTTAACCAGCTGGCAGAGTAACCCCTATTAGAGTTTTAAAAGGCACAGGTAAAGATTAAGCTGTTGGTCAGGGGGAAAACATTGGGAAACATCAGAGTTCCTGTTTACTTAATCTTACTTGACTGAAAATAAAGGACAGTGACAAGAAAAGACTGCACAAAGGAACTCTTTCCTACTCATGCTCATGGTGAGTTGAGACAGCTTACCTATGAGTAGGCACTCTCAGCCTGAGAGGGGGGGAATGGGGAATCTCAAGAGCTAAGATTGCCTCCTTACCAGGACAGGATCAGATCAGAAAGGGAGATGGAGCCAGTCTGTCCCCAGTAAACTAGTCCCTCAATCTTAAGATTGGCTGGATACCTAATGCTTTTTAAACTGTCAGATGACAGTCCCATGATTTATAGATACAAACTAAATTTCATTAAATTTTGCATCATTTCATAAATTCACAACTTTGAAAGTCCACTAGGGGACACTATAATATTATTCTTCCTAGCATTGTTGCCTAACTAGTCAAACAGGTCAAGTAAAACACACCAATGAACTTAACAACTAGTGAAGTGCAAATGTAGCATATGCAAAACAAATAGAAGTCTTTCCTGTAAAAGTAAAATGTCCGGTTGAAGAAATACAATCTTTCCATATGCTCAGTTTAAATTTCTCATCAATTCGACAAAAGACAATACATGAAAGAGACAAGACATAAAAATTCAAGGGATAAACAATTGACAAACAAGGATAACGAGTTTTGATTACCTAAATGAGCAGAATCTCTGAAACAAAAGCAAACTTGTCTGTCCTTCCAATTTTCTTGGTGGAACCTCCAGCATCACTAACTTTCTTTGGAGTCATGGTCAGTATACTACAGGCCAATTTGAAAAACAAAACAAAACAAAACAGAAAACATTCAGTGAAGCATATTTTATTGCACTAACACAACTGTGCTAGAGCAGTGCTTACACTAAAGAGTCATCCTTTGTTTGAAGAGAGACACAGCATGTGACTGTTTCTGTCACAAGCACAAAGGTTCTTTTTCAAGTCAAATTTTTACTTATCCTTTTGAGAAAAGATATAAACACTTGAGAGTTTTTCATTTTAAAGCAATTAAAAAAAAAAACAAACTTCACTGTTTATGTGGTTGAAAGTTTGGGCTTTGAGCCTTTCAGTACCTGTGGCATCACTGTACAGTTTCAGAGGTCACTGAATTCTGCTTAGTGATGAGCCCAAAGTTATTTGTTAGCCTCCATTTGGTTTTCTAAATATTTTT
>PVKN010038580.1:0-11021 GCA_004027915.1 Capromys pilorides
GTCCCTATCAGTTGGTTATTGAGTCTGCAATGGAAGGCTGAAGAATCTGTGTTGGAATCTGAAGAGTCTGTGAGAGAAAGCTGAAGGCTCCAAGTCAGAGACTGAAGAATCTGTTCTGGAGGCAAGGAGATGAAGTCCAAGCTAACTGTAAAGACTGAAGTTCCTCCAAGGAAGTGGAACACTGAATCCTTCCTCAACCACTTTATATACCCTTATATAAAGCTTTATATAGCTGAGTCACTCTGAGTTTGGCCCTCCCTGCCCTAGGGCAGGCCTGAGGCAGGGCCATCCCTGCCCAGTGAGGCAGAGCCCTCACAACCCAGAATGTGGAACTACTCTGGCCAAGTTGATACAATGTATCAACTACTACAACTTACTTCTGCTCTTTTGAATATATTACTACCTGGTCTGAGATACATTTCATGCTCACTAATCTCTCAGTCCTGAAGTCCTCTGCTCCATGCACACTTAGCATAAATGTAGACAATTTATGATTGTATCAAAACAAAGGTTTTAAAGGCAGAAATGTGACTACAAATTGCATGCATTATTTTATTTTTAAAAGACAGCAAAAACTATTAAAAAAAAAAGCTTTAGAACCAATACAGAATTTCACTAAATAAAGTGATAGGAATTCAATGAAAGCTATTATATTCCATATTGTTGCTTTCAAATTGGTTGTTCTGATTACCAGAAACAGTCATGAAAAATGGTCAAAACTTAAAAAAATAAAAGGAAAGAGAGAAAAACTTTAAGTATTCACTGCGGTTTTCAATAATTCAGTAGAATTCAGAAGTACAATTGTCCAAAATATACTCTGTGTGTGTGTGTGTGTGTGTGTGTGTGTGTGTGTGTGTGTGTGTGTGTGTGTGTGTGTGTATTTTTTTTCCTCTTCTTTCTTTTTTTTTCTCCATTCCCTCATCCTGGTTGCTCTTTCTCTTTGAGTGGTTTCTTTCCCTTTCATAGTATCAATTGTATTTCTCAGAGCTTATTTACTCTTTCAAGTTCTCACATTAGGGGCAGGTTGTTTCCATACAGAGATCTAATTTACTTCACTTATGAAGAGGTTCTCTAGTTGTATCCGTTTACCTATAAAAGCTTTGTGTTTAAATCTTTATGACTGAATAATACTCCATTGTATAATGCTGATCAACTGAGGGATGCCTAAAAAGATGCATTTCTTAAGTCCACAATCCAGGTATTAGACTTTAGCAAAGTCATTTAAACTTTCTCTCAATATCAACATTCATATACTTATAAGAAGAAAATATTCTTTGAAGATTTTTGAGAAGAGTAAATGCAGAAAGATTCTGACAGGTAATAAGCACCTGGTAAATAGCATTCAATTGAGTGACTACATTTCTTATTTACTTTATACATTTAATTGCATACTAAACATAGTCAGAATAAGCAAATATTAACATATGCTCCGTTTTAGGTGGAACATGTATAGAGATACAATTCAGAAAATATTATGTCAAAGGCAAGTATGTTTTTATGTCACTGTTTATAATAATGTATATGGGGCCAGTCAAATAGCTCAGTGAATTAAAGCACCTGCAAGCAGGCACAGGACCCAGGGGTTCAATCCATGGGCCTGATGTGCTGATCCCACCCCTGGGGTGAGCTGAGATGGCAATTGAGTTGTTGTGGTGGTGCATGCCTGTAATCCCAGCTCTTGGGAGGCTGTAAACAGGTGGATCACTACGAATCCAATCTAGTAGTGAGACCCTGAACATCCTGTAGATCCTTTCCCCCACAAAAAATGAATATGCAATTAAAACATTATTTTAATGCAAAGGTTATCATTTATAGATAATCTATATATGATGAAATATTATATTACATGCATTATAACTTGTGGTTCACACTTGCTCTTCCCCAATGTTAGAAGAATTAATTGCTTTTAGTCTTCACTGGGAATCAACTTTAGTAATGATACCCTTCAAGTATTTTTGTAGTTGGAGACTATTGACATCATTTTGTATCTGCAAGGGCTTGGCTATAAGACTACTTCAGATACCAAATATAAAGATGTTTAAATCATTTGTTGCATAGTATTTACCTATAACTGATGAATATCCTCCAGCATAAATTAAATTGTTTCTCAAGTGCACAATATTTAGTATAATATAAAAACTATGTTAGTAGCTACTTTACTGCATTTATGGGATGGTGACTAGAAACAATGTATATGTTTGGTAGAGAAACAATTTTGTTTTGCACTATTTTTAATTGTTACATGATTAAATACATGAATATGTAATTCTTATATATGGAGAAAATACTGTATAACCCAACATACTCTAATGATAGGCACACAAAACTGCAAAATGAAAACCATGCAGTTAGTGGGAATGCAGTGAATCTCCTGAATCCTTTCATTGATTTGCCTTCACTTGAGAATTCACAATGGTGTTATAAAACTCCATGCTATAAATATGTCTGTCCAAGATCACTGCTATATTTTAGTGTATAAGTGTCACTCTTACGAAGAATTTAAACAATAGTGATAAATATTTAGAAGACTTATCATTTAAATGATGTAACTTTAAAGCTCAGTGAATGCTCAGAACATGAACATACCATTGTAATAACCATACAGATCATAAAACAAAACGTAACTAAAACTCCATAAGATCATTTCAGGCTCTCCAATCTTCCCTAAATATAGATGCTATTGTACTACTTAAGATAATGTGTTTGTAACCTTGTTTGTGTATGTGATTAAATATAATATTTATAATGTTTTCTCTTTTTGCTTTTCTTTCTTTGCTCCTATTTATAAGATCTGTGTATATTGTTGCATATGGGATGGAATAATTTACTGTTCATAGCTGTATAATATCATACTAATTAGCAGATCACAAATAATTTCCCCATTTGGATTGTAACAATTTTGGCACTATTATATAAACTGTCTCCTATGGTATGTGCCTTGACGCACATGTGCACACAGTTCTTTGGTAATGTAACCAGGAAGAAATTGCCTACAGACAGAATAGCTTTAAAAGACACTGAAACAGCTTTTTTCAAATGATTTTATAGCAACTTAGATACCAAACAACAATGCATCAAAGTTTTTTTTCTATTTTATTAATTTTAATGAGAAATAAATAACAATGAGGCAGTTTCACAACAGCTTAGGAGGACAGTTACAATAATTAATACATTGCATATTGTTGTCTTTGTAGTAGTTATTCAGAGAGCAAGATGCATGCATGTTATTAGTACAAGACTTTCTTCTCATTTAACTAAGAGAAAGTAGCTGTATATCTATCTCAATTATTTTTTTCACTACAAAATGGTCCTTCATTTATATCTGCTTTGTTTGATTTGTTTTGTCAGGGATGAGTATTTCATTGCCATTCAAATATTGTAGGTGCGCGAATTTATCAAAATAACCCAATATAGTCCAATGTCCTTAATAGTAGTGGGTTATCAGTAGAACTGGCAATGTCATAAGTTGTCAACTTGAGCCTTTTATAACTCAGCATGTTAATATGGCTTTACTTTGTATACCACATGGTTACAGTTTTCTACTGGATGCTTAAGATCAATATAAAGCAAGACCTATGTAACGAAATAATGTAACTTTTGTATCTCCCAAGGTCAGTCAAATCCATTGAGGATTTACCTTGAAACCAGGTACAGTGGCTTGTAGATCTTTTGTCAGTGTCAGCCATCTGGATGAGTCATGGCCATTGACCAATTTGTTCTCTGTGAAAATCTGAGAAAATGTTTTCTCTCAAGATGACTCTCCTTAGACTATTTGATGTGCATTATTGCTAATATTTCATATTGAATGTCTTTAATTGTGGTCATTGTGATGATTATATAGTGATTTCCCACTCTAATATTAATTTCCATTTTCTCTGTGACAAATAATGCTAAACAGCTTTATTTTTCAAATGCATAAGGATTAATTTTCCTATTGTTCTACTGATTTGAGATTTTTTACATTGATGTAAGAGAAACCTTCACCAATGCTAAATCTTTGCTGCATTTTCATACTTTCATTGGCACATTTTGGCAGTGTTCAGTTTATCAAAGTTATATTTTATAAGTGTCATCTTGCAACACTGATCAATAAAATTTCATGTCCCTGTATTTTCAAAGTTAATGCCCATTTTTTTCTAGAATAGTTATTGTTTGACTTTGTATACTTTATACCACAAGAAAATGATTTTTTTATTTGAATCTTGGTAGGTATTAGAGTTTGTTTTGCCCAAGGCATACGTCAAATTGATTCAGAGCTATTACCTTAGAAATACATCACTTTCCTACTATAATCCTGGACTACAAGGGAAAGGTAGGAGGTATCACAATCCTTGGTTTGAAATTGCACTACAAAGCTACTGTGATAAAATCATCATGGTAATAGCACAAAAACAGACCTGAGGATCAGTGCAACAGATTAGAAGATACAGAAGCAACTGCAAACACTCAAGCACCTTATCTCTGACAAAGGAGCAAACATGTTTATTGGAAGAAACATAACCTCTTCAACAAGTGGTGCTCGAAAAAAATTGACTTCCATAGATCTCTAGATCTATGTGGTATACTAAAAGAAAAAAAAAAAAAAAACTTTTTCAACCTTTTGGGCCAGGGATATAGCTCAGTAGAATAAGTGCTTGCCTGGAAAGCACAAGGGCCTCAGTTCAATCCCCAGTTCTGAATAAATGAATGAATAAATAAATAAATAAATAAATAAATAAATAAGCAAGCAAGCCAGCCCAGTATAAGTTGAAAGTAGAATTATCCAAATATTCTTCATATATACTTAAATATCTTTTTTATTCACATAATCTGGATTCTTCCTATCCAGAAGCAAAGAATTTCCTTGCATTTTCTGACATACTCACTGATCTTTTTTCCACAGTGCTGTAATTTTCTCTGTATAAGTCTTTTATTGCCTTTGTGAGATTGATTTCTAAGTAGTTCATTTTTGGGGGTGTTATTGTGAAATGCATGTTTACTCTCTCAGTGCATTCATTGTTTTGTGTATAGAAATGCTATTGATTTTTGGGTGTTGAGTTTATACCCTGTTATGCTATTGAATTTATTAAATGTACACATCTCCTGGTGGAATTTTTCAGATCTTCTATGTGCAGTATCATCCTGTCTGCACATAATGATAAGTTCACTTCTTCCATTCCAATCATTATTCCTTTTTCTTGTCTAATTGATCCAGATAATGATCCCAGAATTATACTGGGCAAGGGTTGTGACAATGGACATCTTTGTCTTCTTTGAGAATTTCAAGTGAAATCATTTAGTTTTTGCCCATTTAATATGCTCTTGGGTGTTTGTTTCTGACAGATAGCTTTTATCAGCTTGAGTTTAAAACTGTCTATTCAGATTTTCTGTAGGGTTTCTACAATGCATAAGTGTCAGAATCTGTTGAAGCTTTTTCTGCATCTATTATGATGATCATGTGGTTTTTGTGTTTGATTCTTTTGATGCTGTGTATATTTATGGATTTGCACACATTGAACCATTGTTCCATTCCTGCAATGTATCCCACTTGGTGATGATGTTTAATCATTTTTTTATTCCTTTTAATAAGAAATAACAATGTGACAGTTTCAAAACATGTTAGTAGTACATTCTCAATATTTGTTGCAATGCATATTATTGTCCTCCTAGTTGTTATATGGAGCACAGCGTGTAGACATGATAATTTTTCTAATCATTACTGGTAAAAAAAAAATTTCTTCTCATCGAACTAAGAGAAAGTAGTTGTACACATAATTCAATGTTCCATAATCACAGTCGGCTGTTGGCAAAACTGGCAATGTTGGAAGCTGTTGATTTAAGCATTTTACAGCTCAGCATACTAATCTTGATAATTTGCTGCACTCTGTTTAATACTATGTTATAGAGAATTTTTGCATCAATGTTCTTTAGAGAAGTTCTCGTACAGTTCTGTTTGTTTGAGTCTGTCTCTTGTTTTGATATCTCAGTAATACTTACCTCTTGGAAGGATTTGGGAGAGTTGCTTCCCTTTCAATTTCGTTGAAGAATTTGAGTAGAGTTGACGGTGGATTTTCTCTAATTTTCTTTTAGAATTCAGCTGTGAATCCATTGAGGTCTGTGGTTTTCTTTGTTGGTAGGGTTTTGATTATACATTCTCAGTTTTATTGCCCACTATTGAGTAATTTAGAGTTTCTATATTTTCTTTACTCAGTTTTGGCATTTCATATGTATCTAGGAAACTGTCCATTTCCCCTGTGTTTTCCATCCTGTGAGAATAAAGATTTTCATAGTAGACACTGATGATCTTGTGAATTTCTCTAGTATCTGTTATGATTTCACTCGTTTCATTCCTTATTGCATATTTTTTTCTTTTCTTCATAATTTTGACTAGGCTTTTTTTGTGTATGCAGGGTCTCACTACACAGCTCTGACTCTGACTCATAGTGATCCTCCTGCTTCCTGCCTCCCAAGTGCTGGGATTACAGGTGCACGCCACCATGCACGGACTCCACCGCTGGCTCAGCACACCCAAGAGCAGGGACAGCATGGCAGGAGGGGCTAGGAATCGAGCTCTGAACCCTGTGCTTCATCCTCTGAGCTATACTGCCAGCATTTGAGCTAGGCTTTTATCAATTATTTTTTCCAGTAAGCTGTAGGAATTTATGTTAAATAACTTACAGTTTATTAAAAGGTAATTCATGGTAATATTTGAAGATATTTGAGGAAAGATGTGGGAAATAGACTCTGCACACAAACTAACAATGCCTCTGAAATAAATGATTATAGCACAAAATGTTTTCACATTAAAAAACTGATTTTATATTTTTCCCATTTTTTACACAATTACTAAACAAAAAAATAAAAGCCCTAAAATCTTGATTTTTTTCTTCTTTTGGGTCAAATACTCATTTTCTTCTAAATATATTGACCTGTGGAATTTTTCTTACAATAAAACCTTTCAAGTGAAAGACTGAACTTTGAAAAGAAAATGATGAGGGTTTGGAGAGATAGCTCAGTAGAATAAGCACTTGCCTGGCAGGCACAAGGGCCTGAGTTCAATCACTGGTTCCAAAAAGAAAGAAAGAAAATAAACATAGATATCTCAAAGCATGCTCTGAACAAAGAATTATGGAGAAATGGATTCAGTCATTATTTCATTATCCTTAGAAACTCACTTAACCTTTATCCCTCCCCAACACCATTTTACATTATCTTTAAGATCAAAAAAGTGTTGAAGTACGTTAAAATAATTAAAAAGAAACAAAAATTCCCATTTAAAAAAGAACACTCCAGTCAAGAAATAGTTTCCCAACATGCTTTTCTGCGAATGACTACCTGAACCAAAATACTTCCAAAGTCATAACTGCTTTAAGTCTAATGAAAACTGATTCCCATGACAATGGAGTGATGATTCTAACAAGTTTGCTGGGTGTTTGTTCTATTTAGTTTTAAATTCCTAAAATGAAAGAGGAGTTGAAGAATTTGTTTCTATTAAAATATGGAAGCTATTGCAAAACTCTAACTATAAAATTACATCAATATAACCGGACTCTGCACACAGTAGCTAAGAGAATCCAAACACTTCAATGAAACAATCAATTTGCCCAGAAAAATGCTGAAAAACACCCATCCATTTTCCCAACTGCAAATAAAAAATAATTCAAAACAAATCATACACTGCCATTTCTTGACCAATTTGCTCTCTGTGAAAGACTGAGAGAATGTTTTCTGTCTAGGTGATTCTCCTTAGGTACACTATATATCTTCAATCCCTCTCCTCTGTATCCTTATAATCTCTTTGAACAGAAAATTTGTGAAGCCACGGAGTTATAGGAAGTTATACCACAGGTTCTCTTATGTCCTGAGTCCTCACTGACTTTGAAGGACTAGGGCCAAAATATTGGCTATCCTTTCAGCCCTTCTTCTTCTCCAATTTTTTGTCTATAAACTTATATTTTTAATCTTCCAGAAGCAAACCTTAGTGATACTATTACTCTGTAACATAGGTAATTGAGCTTAACCTCACTGTCTGTCTGAGTATCAAACATCTTAGACTTAACTTGGAATTGGTATTATCTATCAATCATCGATATTCTAATAAATCTCTATAGAATGTGATAAAAGCAGTTATACATTTTTATACAGGTATTTAGAAATCTAAGCCTATACAAAATTGTAGCCTGTCAATCCTTTGGTGTTTTTCCTAGTCTCTTACTCTCATTTAATACCATTACTATTTTCTGGTAAACCAACCATTTATTTGAGAGAGAGTATAGCAGTAACTGAAATTACATTAAAAGCACCACAAATCTGAAAGACAGAATTACAGGCATTCCAAGCGTAATTTTAATATTACACATTGCTATCATCACTGTGATAAACCTGACAATGACAACAGTTCTACAAAGTACTGTATAGGTTTCATAGTAAACCCTGAGGGTATTTGACTGACCTTGGGAGATACAAAAGTTCCATGTTTTGTTATACAGGTCTTTCTTTAGCATGCCCTTAACCACCCAGTTTAACCATGAGGCATAAAACGTAAAGCTAACTTAGTATTTTGAGCTGTAAAAGGCTTAAATCAGCAGCTCCCATCATTGTCAGTTTTACCAATAACCCACTGTGATTATGGAGCATTGGATTATGTATACAAGTACTCTCTCTTAGTTCAGTGAAAGAAATTTTTTGTACCAATAATGATTAGAAAAAGTATCTCATCTACACCCTGTGCTCTGTATAACTACTAGAAGGACAACAATATGCATTGTAACAAATCTATGAATGTGTTTTGAAACTGTTACATTGTTATTTCTTATTAAATGCAATAAAAATCAAACAAAAACACAAATCATACAGCTAAAATTTTGATAACTGAAATTTTTTAAAATAAGTTGTCCATAGGACAACTGGCTCAGCTTTCCTTTATAATATCTCCAGGTTTATCTTTTCACAAATATGTTGGTTAAGACTTGCTCTCTCTCTCCCTCAGGCATGAGGGCAAGTGAGGGTCACAGTTTATCCATCTTCCTGAAACCACAGTGTTCTTTTCACAAAATACTATCCCTTAAGACTGGCTAAAACTCATAGTCCTCATCAGCCATGTCGATGACCCAGGAAAACTTCTCCCACTGAGTTTTTTTATTTTTTTTTCAGTTGAGACTCCCAACTTCTTGCATTAAGTCACTGTGATCCTAGGGTCCAGGTAATTGAGTTTGGAGGTTCCCAAAGCAATTTTCTTATTCTCGCCACAGTCTGTAGCCCAAAATTCCAGCTTTATCAGCTGCTCCTCCAGTTTCCACACAGCTTTCTTTGTGAACTTTTCTACCTTCTTGGTCTTCACATCCTTCATGACTTTGGCACCAGCTTTAGCAAATTTCAGTTCCCTCCAAGTATCTGCCAGCTGATCCTTCTGGGCATCAATCTTAAACTGCAAGTTCATCATAAACTTCTCAAAAGTTTTTGGCAGTGCCCTCTGATGATTACAAAGAATTGCAACAGCTCAACTGGAGTGGTTGTAAGAGAGAATCTTTGCTGGGATGTTCTCATCTGGGGCTGTGAGCTCTTCTACCTGCTGCTGTAGCATGATGGAAGCATTTTATATATGAAACACCTTGGCAGTCAAGCCCTCCATGAAATCCTGAAGGTGCTTATTTAGAATATCAGTATTAAGTCCATCAAACAGATCATTCTCAGGCTGCTTGTTCTCCGTAAATAACTGCAAATTGTTAAAAACTCATTTTTCTTCTGGACCTTCTTATAGTATCTAATGCAGTCCTTCCCAAGGAAATCAAACTCAACCATCTATTCCTGAGCTTCCAATTCTGGGTGCAGGTTGACATGATCCACACGAAGTGAGTAGCAACCTATAGTGTCTGCTGTTTCTCCTTCCTTTTCATTCTCTGTTCTCAGAGCAAGCTTGTCCATGAAATACAGTGCTACACAGCTCCCTGTCAGACTTTCATCTCTTTGGACTTCTAGTTTTCTCAATACTGATTTTGGATCTAGTCCACACACTTCTTCCATGGCCGGCCAGTCTCATGTTTCTGCCAGTCTTTCTCTCCCTTGATTCATGAACTAGGATTCAACATGATGTATTTAATGGAACCTCAGTTATTCACTGTCCAGGAGATCAGCCAAATTACTTTGTTATCATGCCTGACCTCTTTCCGTTTATGTCCTGGAGGTGGGGAAGGAAGCTTCACATCTTTGCTGCCATTTATTACGATATTCTCAGGCAGGATCCTCCACTTCAGCATGCCCATCTTGTGGCGGTTGCCCCAGCCATGAGATAGCCCAGGGGGCTCTATCTTGAAGTTGGCGATTCTCTCTCTGTGGTTATCCATAAAACAGAAGCCATATTCTTTTAGTAACTTTTCATTTTCCTGTATAATTTTCAATTTTTTTCTTGATCTGTTTTCGAGCTTCCAATCGGGCTTTGAAATACTGGCTCATGTAAGTAAGATCACATTTGCTTAGGTTGGTGATAGCGTTTTCATTAGTCATTTCCTTTCTCTAAACTTAAAAGGAATGTTTCCTAAGTATTTCCTTAGTAGTATATACATGACCGAGCATTTTTGCAAAGAATGTACCTGTTTCTTCTGCTTTGGGGCTCAGCTCCATGACTTTACCATAATAGTAAAATTTGACACTTTCTGGAAGAGGCTCATATGGTCGAGCAACTACGTGACCTTTATAGTCTAGGAATTTCCACTTGGTCTGTTAAGGCTAGCATTCTTCTTCCCATCATTTCCACTTCTGTTCTTCTTTCTTTGGCTTCTAGAAGGTTTTGTTCTTTTTTTTTTTTCTCTTTATCTTTATTCTTGAGTTTTTTTTTTTTCTCAATTTACCACCTTTCTTTTCCTCTACTTTTCATTTCTTCTCCTTCTTAATATCTTCTGTTTTAATTTTCTTAGGTTTGTAATCCACATCATCCTCATCTTCTGGTGTCTTCAATGGCTTTAGATTCTCTTTAGGAGGAGGAGAAAAATAGCCATCAACTTCAAGTTCATCTTTAATTTGTAGTGGTCTAGAGAAGCCATTTT
>PVKN010038581.1:0-11039 GCA_004027915.1 Capromys pilorides
GCGAGATGGTTCAGTGGTCTAAAGCGCCTGCTTAGGAGGGCTCAGGCAACTGCGGGGACTGCAGTTCGATCCCCGGCACCACATGCTGCGCCAGCGCCACCACCAGGGCAGGCTGAGCCAGCCACAAAGTGAATAAATAAAGAAACAAACAAACACAACAAGCAAACAAATAAATAAATAAATAAAATTTAAAAAAAAAGATGAGGATTGTATATGCATCAGTCCCCCACGATGAGAGCATTTACTCTGTCGTGTGAACGTATACTAATAAAAGGGGGAACACAAATCATCTAAGGGTGTTGTTAAAAAAGCAGATTCTGAATCAGTAGGTCCAGACTGGGTCCTAAGGTTTTCATCTCTAAATATTCTCCAATAACGTAGATACTACTGTTCCAGGGACATAAGTACAAGCAGCCAAGTTTTACTAAAACATGATTTGTAGATCATAAAATTCTTCCATTCTTAATGCAGAATTCAATACTTTTGTGAGAATTTATCAAACCATGCAACCATCACTATCAACAATTTTAGAACATTTTCTTCACTTCTGTAAGATCCCTTATGCCCATTTACAATTAGTTCACATTCCAATCCTCAGCACCAGACAAATACTATTTTACTTTCTTCTTTATAATTTGCTTTTTCTTGTCCTTTTGTGTAAATGAAATCATAAACTATGTGATCTTTTGTGGCTGGCTTCTTACACTGCACAGAATGTTTTTGAAGTTTATCCATGTTGTAGCTTTCTCAATGCTAGGTTCTTTTTTGTAGATGGGTAGTAAGGGTAGGGCATACTTTGGCCAATCATTCACTAGTTAGGAGGTCTGAGATTGCTTCCATATCGGGAAACAATCCTGCTATAATGTGTTATACACAGGGCTGTGTTAAATAAAAGGGTTTCCCCAGCCTTTTTTGTGGAAATGAGGATTGAACCTAAGGTCTTTGCATTAAGCTACAGCCTTCAGTCCTCTTCTATTTTTATTTTGGGTCTCAATAAGGGTCTCACTAAGTTGCTAAATTTCCCAGGCTGAGCTCAAATTTGCAATTCTCCTGCCTTGGCCTCCTAGAGTGTGGAATTATATGTGTGTGTCACTGTACCTGGCTGGGCTTTGCTTTTTATGACTATTCTAAGGCCCAGGGATGTGATGGTGTGGTTGTAGTTCCTTATCTATCAGGCAGTTTTATGCCTCTTAAACCAAGTTTTCTCAATGACAGTACTATTGATATAGTAAGTCTAATAATTATTTGGGGGAGTACTGGGGATTGAACACAGCTCCTTTGAGCTGAACTACTTCCTTAGCCTTTTAAAACAATTTCATTTTGAGAAAGAGCCTTGTTAATTTGCTAACTTGTCCAGAATACATGCACCACCATACCTGGCTTTCTTTTTTTCTTCTCTTTTGTTTTTTCTCTTCTCTTCTCTTTTCTTTTTTTGGCATGTTGGAGATTAAGTCCCAGGCTTTGCACACGCTAAATAGATGACCAATCACGAAGCTACAACTCTAGCCTCAAATTAAAATAACTCTTTGTAGCACGTATATGTATATATGTGAAAATGGCAGCATGCTGGGCATTATAGAAGGCCAACGGGCATGTTTGGCCCTGATCCAGTAGATGCCAATGGCACTGCCTCCTCACAGCAAAAAATGCCTCCAGACATTGCCAGATGGCCCTTAGGGAGCAAAAGGACACTCACATGAAAATCACTGAGCTGGAGTTTACTCAACAAAGGAAAGCAATGCCAACCTGCTCCTGACCTGGGCATATTTAGTAGAGGAGACCTGGGCATATTTAGTAGAGGAGTCCGTGGCTGGCTCTTTCCATCTTTCTCTCTTGAAGGAGGTGTGCTGGGTCCTGTCTTAGAGCTCTCAGCATTGACATCCTACATGTTGCTTTATTTAATTCGTTCTAAATCAGTAGTTCTCTTGTGCTTCGGTGTGTATGTGTTTGTTCTCAAACTAGGCCAAGAGAAGAAGTGGAGGACTGCAGATGGTAGAGACTGCAGTCTCTTGTCTATTTAATTCAGATCAGTCAGTCCCTGTGGTATTTATTTTAAAAGTATAAGTTTAAGACAATATGCAATAGGTACCTGGAGTGTTTATATGGTTCTGCCTACAAGAAGCACAAAGAAAAATAGAACAGATTATTTGTTGTTTTCAAATTGCCAGGTAGATTTTTCTCTTTCAAAAAGCACCCTGCTTGCGTTTTGAAGAATAGCTTATCCCTGACTACAAGCAATTGGTGGGACAGAAATGCAAGTAGACAGCCCTCGCACTGTGGAAACCAAAAGGGTTCCTGGAGGCCCCTCCTGACAGATACCTCTTCCCCAGGCCCAGGGGGTTGGCATGTATTTCAGCATTCTATTGCTGTGCGACAAGCAATCTCAAATTTGGAAGCTTAAACCAATAGTGGTTTACAATTTTATATGATTCTGTGGGTTGGCCATCTGGGCAGATCTCCTGCTCTCACCTAGCCTCATCCACATGGCTGCTTTTAAGTATAAGGTGAGCTGGGTTGGAACAGCCAGTGCAGTCTCACTTGATATCTATCAGGGGTGCTGATGGTCATTGGGAAGTCGCCTTCCTGGAACCTCTCATCCTCCAATAGGCAGGGGCTGCATCACAGCAGTCTCTATTCTGGGGGACATAAGCACAAGGCACAAAGTTGCATAAGACCTGGAGCTCACATGGCTTCCAATCTGCTCCATTCAGTTGCTCAAGTCATAGGGCCAATTCCAACAACAGAGACTGAAAAAATAGATTCCATCTCTTGAAGGGAGATGGGATAGGGAGATAGCTCAGTGGCATAAGTGCCTGCCTCGCAAGTGCAAGGTCCTGAGTTCAATCTCCTATAATGAAAAAAAAAAAAAAAAAAAAGCTATGCTTTTCCTTAAAGGGAGGAGCAGCAACACTGAGTAACAGGGAGGCAAGAAGAAGAAAGTGTGATTTATTGAGGACTGAAGACTGCTATTACAGCAATCATGTAACTTGGCCTACTTCAATTAGATGCTCTATGCCAGACTCCAGATATGTCTGTGTGAGCATTATTTGCTCTGTGTTGGCCAAGTTGCCATCTGTCACTTGCAATCAAATAATCCTAACCAAATACATGTGTCAGATCTGTTGAGCAAAAGGCCTTTCCCCACTTTGGGCATAGAAGAACCCATATTCACTTTCCTACAGTGACACTGAGGGCTGACAGCAAGTCCCAGGGACCTGTCCTATCTCTATTCCAAGCTTGACTGGTGGCCTCCTTTGGCCATGCCTAGGCAATGATACCACAACTCTTTGACCATACTTATTAGGATCAAGAACAGAAGCAGACGCTATTGAGACCAATCAGATTATTTGTCCTAGGGTTTACAAATAGGATGTGAAGTCTCAGAGGCCTTGCCATTACATAGGCCCAAGAACTAAGGGTGGTGCACCTTCTACTCATGCAGAGAAAAAAATAAAATTAGTTGATGTGATGGGGGGGATGAAAAGGAAAGGGATAATATGTAGGACCTGCAAAACAGAGCCTAAAGGAAACTTGACTTCTAGAGCTTTCTGGCCTCTGGCCCTTGTCTCTTGGCCAGAGTGATTGGTTCAGCAATCAGCAAATGGCTGGATTCTAGTCCATAAGAGAGAGTGAACTCCAGTACTCATGTAAGAGGCATCAGCAAATATATTTCTACCCCTGGAAGGTAAGGCATAAATATGCAAGACGTATTAAAAGGAGCAAAACCTGGACATCCAGAGCACTACTAATGGGCTCTGAAAATCATGCCAATACTAGGGAAATTCGAACGGAGAAGCGGGAGAAATGCACATGCTTGGGGACATTCTGCGAGCTACTAGATCAAGCCTTACCAGAATGGAGTGCTACCTATATTGTTCTAGTTATACGAAAAAATAGATCATAAATGTGCTGTATTATTGAAGCCATCTGAAGCCAGGCTGTATCAAAAACATCCTTGCAGGCATGGTATGCACACTCAGCCCTGAGGGAGGCTGAGGCAAGATGAGCACAAGTTCAAGTCCAGCCTGGACAACTTAGCAAGGTTAAGTCTCAAAAGAAAGAAAAAGGACCAGGGAGATAGCTTATGGGCATAAGTGCCTGCCTGACAAGTGAAAGAAAGAAAGAAAGAAAGAAAGAAAGAAAGAAAGAAAGAAAGAAAGAAAGAAAGAAAGTTTAAAGGGCTGTAGATATAGTTTAGCGGTAGAGTTTGAACCTCAGCACTGCCCACAGCCCAAATCATCCTCATTGACCATCATCACTTACTGAGAAAAAAGCATCCTCACTGATATCTAATTCGTATAAGCATAAACTGGTATTTCTTTGGAGAGCTACCAGATTGGAGGGTTTGAGGGGAGACCACAGTCCACATACTATTGAAAAGAATCTAACTCCCAAAGCAAGCTCTTCAGGCCTTCTTAGAATTTTAAGGAGAGACCAGGCATGGTGGCACATGCCACCTGTAATCCCAGCACTCGAGAGGTTGAGGCAGGAGGAATGTTGAAGTTCAAGAGCTACAAAACCTGGGCTCAAGGCCAGACTGAACCTGCATAAGGAGATCCTGTCTCAAAAAAGACCAAAGGAGGGGAAAAAAAGATTTTAAGGAGAATTCATAGATCCTCCTTGGGTCTCTTTAGCTATAGAAATCACTTCTCAGAGTCCACCAATAAATCACTTCAGAGTTATTAGAGTATCGTGCATAAAGAAAGAACCAAAGGAATTTGTCAAATGGCTCAACATTTATTTTGGCTAGCTAGTCACTGAACATTGGTGGACAAAAGTCTTTAAGTCATTGTGTAGCAGATGGCTGCGAACCATGAAAAGGATTAAAACATTTAACAAAATAGTGTGTGGCTGGTGATTAATTTTTAACCTCAATTTAATTATATTATTGGATATTTTTTCTTTACTTAATTGCAGTCATCTTTGATAGCTACATTGATTAGTGCTTCACCTTCTATGTTTTTTTTTTTTTGTTTTTTTTTTTGTTTTTTTATGGTTTTCTTTGCCTGACACAATGGTATAGAATGTCAGGAGAGTTTATTGATGAAACTCTATTTGTAAAACTAAGACAAAAAAGATCCAAAAATTTTGTTCTCTCATTGGTTGTTTTAGAAAAACAAGTATCTAACAAAATAAAAGGTACATTTACTGGTTTCTATAAAAAGAAAAAAATTTACTCTATGTGTTGAATTTAACCTTGAAGAAGTAGCAAAGGTCAAACAAGGCCAGTGTTGTGGGACACATTCTGGATTCTTTTTTTTTTAACTTATTATTATTACTATGATTTTGGTTTTGTTTAAAAGCTTTGTGTCATTGTCATACAAAAGTCTTCATGTATAAGTGCCTAAGAGAAAATCTCCCCCACATTCTGGATTCTTAAAACTCACATGAAGCTCAGAAACTCATATGTGTATGTGTCAATATGTGCACATATGTATCTAGTCTTTGATAAACACAATCCTCTCACATTGTAAACCCAGGGGCTCAACCGGAGGGTTCAGAGGTACTTTGGGACCTTTAGATGAGATCAAAAGTACCTAAGCTTATGAGAACTGTTCAGACAATTCACTTTATTCTCTTACTATTGCTAATTTATGAAAAGGCAGAATGAGCTCCATCTTATTGATGAGCCAAACAAAGCACCATGGTGGCAACTTATGAGCTACGGAATAACAAAACAAAAATGAGCAACCAAGCATTGCGGCACATGCCTGTCATCCCAGCACTTCAGAGGCTGAGGCAGGAGGATCAATGTGAGTTCAAGGTCAGCCTGGGCTATATAAGTAAGTTCAAGGCCAGGCTTTACTACATGGTGAAACCTCGTCTCAAAGGAAAAGCAAAATGATGAACAAAAGTACTCATTTCTGATGCTGTATTGAGCTCTTAAATCACCTTTACAAATGACTTCTTTTCTACCTACCTGGATGTCTAAAAATAGAACTGGGGGCTCCTGAAGAAATAGAAAGAACAGCCCCCTGAAAAGGGCCAGACACATTTTAAAATTATAAATCTAGTTTAAATGATTGGGACATGCATTACAGTGACATAGCACAGGGACCTCATTAGTGACTGACTTTCAGAGTTATTAAAATCATCCAAAAATGAATATGGCTGCTTCCACAGTTCCATGTGTAGAATCAAATATCATGAGTAAGTAAGAAAATTAGCAGGTATCCACATGCCCAGGATCCAAAAAATTAAATCAAGCAGCAACCCTGCAGTAACTTTAATAAGAAGCTTTGCTTTTTCCTTTATTAGCATTCAGTTCAGTTTAGCTCAACATACACATAGAAAGGATTGCCTTCCTTTTCTTTCTTTTCTTGCTTTTTCTTTCTTTTTTTTTTTTTAAGTGTTGGAGGATGAGCCTAGGACCTTGTACTGATCTACATCCCAGCCCTTTTGAGACATGTTTGCACTAAATTGCCCATCACTATGATATGTGTCTCTTCTCTTTGCATAAGATACTAAATTTAGCCAGGCAAGGTAGCACATGCCTGCAATCCCAGCTATTCATGGGGCTGGGGCAAGTTCAAAGGCCAACCTCTAAGGCCTTATCAAGATCTCATCATAAAACAAATCTTTTTAAAAGGGCTAGAGATGTGGAGTTTCCCTAGGATGCATAAGGCCCTGGGTTCAAACCTCAGCAGGGAGGTAGAGGTGGGGATAGACTGAAGCACATCTTAAATTCAATTTTCATCTTGAGATCCTTAACTCCTCACCTCATCCATAATTCTATCTCCAAAGAAGGTAATTTTCTAGGGTTCTAGCTGGGACATGTGTTGCGGAGATAGGGAAGACTAATCTCCCCTCTATAAGTACTGACTCATAGAAGTCTAAGTGAGCAATACTTACTTCTTCAAAGCTTTCTACATGAGGAAGAGGAGAAGCAGGTTTAGATTTCTCACCCACCAGCAGACACCCTGAAGTCACTCTTCCAGGCTGGGCTCCTGGAAGGCTGACTCTGAGATGAACTAGTGCATTTGAGCGTGTCCTTGGGACAGGAGAGGAAGAAAGCAAGGCTGACAGGAAGAGGTCAAGCTGTGACACAGCCACATTAAAGACCTCGACTGACCTCCAAAGAGCCCTAGAGCTGAACTGGCCTCAGAACCTTTAGGTCCCCCATCAATTACTGAGTGTGACCTTGGACAAAGCTGTTGTCTGTAAGAGAAACAGTCCCTCTAGCTGGCTGCCAACCAAAGACTGCCAGCCCACAGCTGCATCCTTGTAGGACTAAGTCCTATCTCCTTGCAGGGGGACCTAGGTAGTGCACTGCAATATCTCCAGCTTCCTTAGTCATTTCTCTCTTCCCATCATTGACAGCAGGAAGGGTTTCCTTTTTTCTTTCACCCCTTTATGTCACTGAGATTTTTGCACAATTGCTCACTCCCCCTTAGAACTTCTTTGTCTACATTTTCAAATGCAAACACATCTACAAACATCTCACCATTATCTATAAGGTCATCTTCTTGGAAAGCATTGAAGGGCATAATTAATAACAACCTAGGAGTGTCATCCTGTTGCTTGTCTCATACTAGAAATGAGTCCTGGATATTGAGGAAGAAATCACAAATTTGGGCTGGAGAGATGGCTTGGTGATTTTCTTAGTTACTTTTTACTCGTTGCTGGGACCAATATTCGACACTTAAAATGAAGGAAGGAAAGGTTTATTCAGTTCACAGTTACTGGAGGTTTCAGTCCTTATTTGGCTGGCCCAAGGATGAGTAGAACAGGGCAGAGAGCATCCAGTTCATGGTAGCAGAACAGCAACAATCACGACAGAGGCAACCGACCAACCAGGGCAGCAGAGCAACAACAACCATCTGTCTCTCTGTCTCTCTTTATATTACATTCAGGCTCTCTGCCTTAGCCTATCCACCTTAGGCCACACTAATAATCCCAGCTGTACTCAGACCAATATCTCCATCAGTACTAAAACACATAATCCCAGTGGATCAAGAGTCAAGTAATTCCAGCAGTACTCAGACCCATAGTCCCATCAGTACTAAAACACATAATCCCAGTGGATCATGACTCAAGTCTCAAACTCTAGAAGTCCCCGCCCCATGATTGCATAAGGCTTTAGGGGGACAACTAGACATAAACCATAACAGTGATCTAAGCACCTGCCTAGCAAGCACAAAGTCCCAAGTGTAATACTGGTACTGCATGTCCTGCCAGCTCAGGAACACTGGGTGCACTGTGCCAGCCCCCAAACCTGGCATGGTGGTGCACACTTATAATCCTAGTGCTGAGGAGACTGAGACAGGAGGATCACTATGAGTCTGAGCTGAATAACAAGATCTTATATAAAAAAAAAATCACAAATTCAAATATTGGCCCTACCACCAGCTGTATGTAACCTCAGCAAATTCTTAGTCTAAAAGAGCAAGAGCCATGTTTTTTATATCACTGATTATGTGGCTCCAAGGATAAAGTCTGATACATAGCAGATTTTTAATAAATATTCCCTGAGTATATGAATAAGTGAACAAGATTTCCTAAGGTTTGATTTCCTTCAGATAATATTGAATGGCAAGAACAGGCTAGGTCAGGATTCCTGACGTGTGATTCTTCCACTACTTGCAGCAATAGTAGCAGCAGCAACTGGGAAGTTGTTGGAAATGCAATGTATTGGAGTCCACTCAGAACTGCTGCCTCAGAAACTTTGAAGGAAGGGTACTGTAGGCTGCATGTTTGTGCTTCCCCAAAATCTATAAGTTAGGAAATTTGTATTTATCTGGTTTCCATTGCTGTAATAAAATACCTGAAGCTGAGTCCTTTGTAAAGAAATGAGGTTTATTTAATTCACA
Source organism: Capromys pilorides (assembly GCA_004027915.1). Lineage (NCBI taxonomy): Eukaryota > Metazoa > Chordata > Mammalia > Rodentia > Capromyidae > Capromys > Capromys pilorides. The sequence goes on from PVKN010038581.1 coordinate 8,811, forward strand.
GTTTGGGAGGCTGAAGAACATGTCTTCTACTCCATTCTGGTGATGGCTGTCATGGATGATGGCATCACAATTGTGGTAGTGTATGCAACAGAGAGAAATCATGTGACCAAACAGGAAGCCAGAGATCCATTCCAGAGCCTGGCTCACTCTGTCATAGCAATTCACTCTCACAGAAACTAAAGTTCTAAGAGTCCTGCATCACCCCCAATGACCTACTACCTTGAACTAAGCCCTACCTTTTAAAGCCTCCACCACCTTTCAAAATTGGAACACTGAGGACAGAGTTGCCACCACATGAGACCTGGAGGGTGACACAGTCAAATCATATCAAACTATAGTAAAACCTTATCCCTAACACAATGGCATTTGGAGGCGGGGCCTTTGAGAGACCAGGAGTTCAGAAATTCAGAGTCCTCCTGACTAGAACTTTTGGCCTAACAGAGAGACCTCTGACAGCTCCCTTGTCCTTTCCCACCTAGTAGGACATCTTGAGAGGATGCTCATCTATGAATAGGAAAACCTTGTTCAGTTATTTATCACTTTAGTATCTTTCTTACCACCTATAAAATTCTACCTTTATAAGAGCAAGGACTTTGAATGTCTCCCTTTTCACTGGGACCTAAGCTCCCAGGACTGAGCCTAAACTCTAAGTTTGATTTTGTAAGCATCAGTAAGATGAAGGACTCAGAGCTCTGCTTCCCTTTAGGGGTATTGGCACTCTCTCCTAGGGGAGAAAAATATTTTCTCTCCAAACTTGAGATAACAATGAATTTCAGCAGTGGGAACATTTTTTCACATTAAACCAATGAATTCAAAAATGAAGTGCATCTGCAAGTCCTGAATTGAGGAAGTGCCAATTTTAACAAAGGGCTCACAGGGTCACCGTTCCAGCTGATCCACTTTACAGCCTCCTTGCAGATGCCCGGAAAATATTATACTCACAGCCAAATTATGTTTGCACATTACTATGCTGGAACTATGCACAGTATCCTGGTAGTTATATAGTAATATGTAGATGTACTTTTTGGAGGAAAATAAAGTTGATCATAGGTTTTAGGGTTTCTAATGTCAGAAAAATCACAAGCTCATTGAAAAAAAAAAAAAAAGGAGGAAAATAGAGAAAAACACAAAAGAAATTCCAGTCTTCCAAATAGTAAAGCACTTTTTTTTTTCTTAGATGAGGTCTTGCTATGCTGGTCTTGCCTAAGCCGGCCTTAATCTAGTAGGCTCGAACAATCCTCCTGTCTCAGCCTCCCATGAGAAGCTGGGACTATGCTGTGTACCACCACACTCAGACTAAAGAGTAAAGCAATTTAGAGCATGGACTTCCTAATTTATTTCCTGAGGATGTCTTAAAAATGAGTTTGTACCATATACTATTACTCTATAACATAGGTACTTAAGTTTACCATCCCTGTCTTTCTGAATAGCAAACACCTTACATTTGACTTGGAATTGGTATTTTCCATCAGTCTGAGTTTGTACCATATAAACTGTTTTGGAGTCAATTTTTTCCCTACTGGTGTGTCATGAATAGGACTATTCGACACTTTTTTGATTAACAAGAATGTTTATTTGTATAACATTGTTATCATGTAATTTAGTGATTTAAAATCGTGTAAAATACAGTCTCACATTTTTTTTTAAATCTAATAGCATAGAATGGAAAAAAGGTCCCGCCGCCGCCGCCGCGCCTGAACGGAACTGCTTCTTCTTCTGGCCCAGCGGCCCCCGCGCCGGGTCTGTCCCGCCGCCGCCGCTGCGCCTGAACGGAACTGCTTCTTCTTCTGGCCCAGCGGCCCCCGCGCCGGGTCTGCCCCGCCGCGCCGCCACCGCCGCGCCTGAACGGAACTACTTCTTCTTCTCGCCTGTAGCCCACCCGCTGTTTGGTTTGACCAGCACACCTACCAGGTAAGGATCTCTGAAACTTTCTTTAATCTCCCTGCACAAGCCCCCCTGAACTATAGTCCGGAACTTATCCACCAAACACTCTGGCCTCGTGCCAGGCCGGTAAGGACCCTCAGCCTGCGTCCATCCTTGGTCTCAACTCCAAAACTCTGACTCCACCCATAGTTCAGACCCACAAGGCCTCACAACAGCCAGTGGACTGAACAGTAACTCTCAGCCAGATACCACTGGAGGGGAATAAGCTGGGTGGATCCAGAAAAAATCCCCATAGGTGCTAACAGCATAACTTCACCAAAGTGCATAGCTCACTGCTATACAAAA
>PVKN010038582.1:0-11037 GCA_004027915.1 Capromys pilorides
CCTCTCCTTCTTTCAAACTTTATTCTCCTTTCTTTTTCTCAAATTCTGTTTTCATTTTTTTTCTCTATTCTTTTTTCCTTTTTCCTTCCTTCCCTTTCTCATCCCTCTTCCTTGGTTCCATTTGGCCATTTTCTTCCTGCTTCCAACATCTATCATTCATTTTGGTCCTTACTTGCACTTTTGCATTCTCACACTAGATAAATAATGAGATAGTTAAACATGTGCATGTGATTTACATCACTTAAAAATATAGCCTAGCATGCATTCATTTACCTAAAAGTGTCTCAAGTTTATTCTTCTTTACGGCAGAGTAGTACTCTATTGCATATAAAAACCACATTTTCTTTATCCATTCATCTGATGATGGGCAGCTGGGTTGTTTCCAAGATTTAGCTAGTACAAATTGTGCCACTATAAACATGAATGTATATACTGCTGTGACATGATGCTTTCAGTTCCACTGGGAAGAAACCAAGAAGGGAAATAGTGGGTTCACATGGAAACCTCTAGTTTCAGTTTTTCAAGGCATCTCCATATGATTTCCATATTGGTTGTATCAGTCTACACTCCCACCAACAGTACAGGAGGGTTCCTTTACCCCCACAGCCTTACTAACATTTGTTATTTGTTAATTTCTTGATAGCAGCCATTCTTTCTGAGGTAAGATAGAATCTTAGTGCTGTTTTAATTTCCTTTTCTCAGATGACCAGTTATGTTGAACATTTTTTCATATATTTGTTATTTTATTTTCATGTCTTCATCTGAGAAGCAACCATATGACACAATATCTAGAAAGTCCTTACAACATTTCTAACGGCCTGTGTAATGAGGGTGTCTCTGGCTCGTCCCCATACTGCACTGGCTTCAAGGAGAACTCATGCTTGTTTCTGAATTAGACCAGTTGGGCCTCATGTTTAGAATTCCTGCATTAGAATTCCATTTGTAATGGCTTCCTAGCATACTGAGTGCTTTGTTGTACATTTAAGATGTTATGAACCACTCTGGGAAATGATTCTCATAATTAAATGTGATTATACTTGCCAGGTAACTCCTTAGAATAAAAGTTCTTATAAGTGGATTAATGGTGTGCCAAATTTTAAAGCTTTGCCAAAATTTAAAGCACATTTACATTCCATCTCACAATGAAAAAAATCAGGATATAGCTGTTTACAGATAAGAATCTTGAAACTCAACTGCTCTGACCTTGAATGATATATCATCACAGTTTACCCCATGGAGACATTTGCCATTGTGTAAAGTTTTATGCTTAGAACCTTAAAAAAACAAAGATAGGAAGAAAAAGGACAAACTCTTTTTTGTTGTTGTTTTTTTGTTTTGGGTAATAGGGATTAAACCCAGGATCTTTGTACTGAGCTATATCCCCAGCCCTTTTTTGATTTTAAGACACAGTTTGTTAAGTTACTAAGTTTCCAAGGCTGGGCTTGAAGTTTTGATGCTGCTGCCTTATACTCCTAGAGTTTTGGGATTATAGGCATATACCATGAAGCCCAGTTTGTCTCTTTTATTACCTCAAAAATTTGGGGAACTACATCCTCAATCTTTATTTTTAACTTTGCGACATCATCTTATTGAGACTCTAATTTACCTAGTGTGGGTTTGAACTTGTGATCTTCCTCTTCAGCCTCCCAGAGTGCTGGATTATATGCATACACCACACATTGGACAATACATTTTATATTTATATCAAATTAAATGGAGTCATTAAAAGCAACATAGACCCAGACTTCTGGGAAGATGATGGTGTGGTAGGCAGCAGAGAAAGAGCTCTTCCAAAATTTCCAGAGAATTCCACACACAGGAATATAGCAACAAGAAGAGGAGGGAGTTGTGTTCCCAGGACCCAGGAAGGATCTAAAGTGAGAACTGAAGCCCCTGGGGAGAGTGAAGTGAGAGCCTTAAAGAAGGAGGTGGCAGTTGGCACTTTCTCTCTGAGCCTGGAATTGTGTGGGAGAGGAGCTGAAACCTGCAATGCATAAGGACTACAGGTGACCTTAGAAGTCTCCACAGAGAAACTCACCAGTGGGTACTGCAGTGGAACGGAGCAGGGGACTGCAGCAGACTGCAGTAAATGGCGAGTTATTTGGGTTTAGACATCTTGTAGAAGAGGGTGATTCATCGGGAGCCATCTTGGAGAAAGTCCAACTGAGTTGGGAACTCTAGAGCAACTGCTGGCTCCACTGTCACGGTTTGGGGTTTGTGCAAGGGAACAGTACAATACAGGGCACATTCTATGAGATTATTTTATAATGAATCACCCAAGGAATCACACACAAAGAGTGTAGGAAGTCTGTCCACACAATGAAGACCAAAGAATCCAGCTGAGGGCCTGGATCCTAATATCCTTCATGAGTCCAAATGAAAACCTAGAGTTCATAACAAGGCCTACGACATGTCCAGTTGGAGGCCTAAAGCCCATGACAATATCTAGTGCAGGCATGTTTCAGGGATCTGCACTGGGAAGGCTCAAAGGTCAGTGGTGGAAGCTAGAAAGTCTGTGCCAGTGGGATGCAGGATCTGTGCTAGCAGGCTGAGGGATCTGCATTGCAACCAGGAAACAATGCTCAAGGTAAAAACCAGAGTCTCCACCCACACCTCCCCTGGGAAAAGTGCTATAGTCATCCTCAGGAACAGAAAGATCCTGAGTTCCTGCATTGATTAGGAAATCTGAGTTCCCATCAGGAAAGCCAATGTGACAAGCTTCTCCGGCTGACTGAGCAGTGCAGTATCTTCTCTGGAGCAAGGAAGCAGTGCTCAGGATGAGGACCAGAACTCCCTCAAAGTGAACCATAGCCATTCTTAGTGACAACAATGTTCCAAACTCCTCCTCCAGTGAGAACAGCCAAGTGTACCAGGAAAGGCAGTAGGACAATGTCATCCAGCATAACAGCCCAAGAGGACCAGCAGCTTCCAACAGCTCCCACAGCTTCTCCAAATAGTTTCTCTGACAGCATCCCATTAGCTTCTTTAGTTCTGTCTCTTATGCTTCTGGCAATAACTCTTAGGTGGGCCTCCCACACCCAGTACCATTGTGGTTCAGTTCAAACGGGTGTAACAAGTTGACCACCAGTTGGCAATCCACTACATCTGTCTAGTTGCTCCTAGTGTTGGGGTGAGGAAGCAGAATTCAAGTCAGCAGGAGGTGCATGGACTGCTGCAGGCTGAATGGGTCTCGTTCTAGCCTTAGTGCCAGAAATCAACCTGAATTTCAGCATTTCTGAGATTATCCACTACCCTATCATAAAGTTACATCTGGCTTGCTAGGATGAATCAACACGAATCTGGATCATCTGCTCATACTGATTACCAGTGACAACAGAGACACATCTTGATGTGGACTTTCTTTTTCTTAATTTCTTTTCCTTTTCTTGCTTATTCTAGTTTTTATCAATGTAGATGTGGTTTCTATTTAGCTATTGTTTTGTTCTTATTTTGTTTTTCCTTCTCTCCATCATGTCATCTTCACCAGTTTCTCAAATTTTGTGTGATCTTTCTTTGTCCTTCAGCCTTGCTTCTAATCTTACTCTTTTATTTTTTTTCCCCAACCCCTTTTAAATTTTCTCTCCTGAGTGTAAAACTGCTATATTGAGCACTTATTTACTGCATATAATTTTCTGGATGATTTTAGATTTTGTTGTGTAATCACACTGTTCATATACTTAAGTTGGCAATTTAATAGTTACCTCAGTTTATCATTTTATAGGTTGTGTTTGATGCTATTTTTTATTTTTTATTGTAAAACTTTATCCAAAGTGACAAAACTGTTCTAACCACTTGTTCATTCTGGTATACCAGGATTGAGATTGCCTAAGGGTTACAGAAAATATTGTGGGCCAGTGTGAAAGGATCAGGCTCTGGGCTAAGCAGGCAGCAACTTCTCATCCCCAACAAATTGAAGAGGCGGGATCATGTAACAGACTCAAAACAGAAAATCCAGCTAAGCCTGGGTTCTAAATAGTAGCAATAAAGCTACTCACCACAAGCAATTTATAGGTATCAACCCAGAAATTAAACTAAAAGAAATAGAAAATGAGAAGATACTTAAACAAGATGCTTAGTTGGGAGGCCCTGGTTTCAACAATAAAACAACAGCAATAACAAGAACAAAAACAGTAAAAACAGCAAAACTTTTGGATGGAACCTTGCTCAGCTCTGCAGGCAGGGATGCTCATTGCTCAATGACTGTCTGTACTAAAAGAGTTACATTAGCACTAAATTTACCTACCCAATCTTTTCAAGACTGAGGACACCAAAGTCAGTATAATGAGAGTAATTTTCAGGGACAGACAAATATCAATTTTTACATCATTTAGTTCCAGGCCCCTGAAGGATGCCTAGAAGAGTCTAGATATTATCTTAAACCTGTATTCACCTGGGTTCCAGAAAAACAGAGCCTGGCAGACCACGCATGGTGAAAGGAACTTCCCAGTAAGTCACCCAAGCAGAAGAAATTACCCTGGACAGATATCAAGGCAGTCCCCTCTCCAACAAGGCTAGTCATCTCCTGGGAACTAAATTGCTTCTAAAGCATAAGGATTCCTAGGCAGTTGTGGAAACCAGAACTGAGATAGCAATCCACCTAACTCTGACCTGTTGGGAACAGGAAAAGCTGGAAAATTGATCAAATGTGTGTAGGTGGGACTAGGCCTCACATTAGTACCTAAAGCAAATAAGCTACCTTAGTCCTGAGGTAAACATCCTGTCTGGTTAAGGTCAGCTAGACAACCCTGTGTCACATGTTACTAACTTTATAAAGGTATAAATAAATATCTGGTTTCTTTGCTCCCGGGGTTGTCCTGCCAACCACCTAAGCCAGCTTTTGTCTTCTTTTTCTCACTCTTGCTGCCATTTTTCCCCTAGTAGAACGGATTGCAATGAGGCCAACAGAACTCTACATCTGGCACCTGAACTGGAACCTGAATGCCATCCCTTAAAAGCTGTTCTGGGATAATTCGGTGGGATTCTATTAAAAAAAAAAAAAAAAAAAGAAAGAAAAGTAGATTCAATCCCTACTACGGAAAAGACAAAAACCTGTGGTTAGACTAATTTCAAGGATCCCAACTGTTATGTTTGTGTCTAGTTGCTCCCTCAAAACCTTATGCATTTATGGAGTGGGGACTTCTAGAGTTTAAGACTGACTCATGATCCGCTGGGATTATGTGTTTTAGTACTGATGGGATTATGGCTCTGCTAGAATTATGGGTATGGCCTGAGGCAGATAGCCTGAGGCAGAGAGCCTGAATATAATGTAAGCGAGACAGAGACAGACTCCCTCCCTGTCGCCATTGTTGCTGTCCCTCTGCCATGAACTGGATGCTCTCTGCCCTATGCCACTCAGCCTTGGAGCCAGCTGAATATGGACTGAAACCTCCAGTAACTGTGAACTGAATAAACCTTTCTTTCTTTCATTTTGGGTGTTGGGTATTTGTCCCAGCAATTAGAGAACAGTAACTGAGACACCAACTAAATGAACACTAGTATTTATGCAGATTGCAAAACACATCATAGTTATTTTATTCATTGACATATTATTTGTGGTGCTGGTGATCAAAGCTGGAGTTCAATACTAAGCACACATTGTACCACTGAGTTACACCCCCCAGCCTGATTAGTTATGTTTACATTTATGTATCATAACAAGGCTTATCAGAGAAGCTGTTTAAAATAATGGGAAGAATGAGCACTAGGAATTGGCTCTATGCTTTATAAAATTCAAGGTGAGATGATCACAGCTTTTGCATACAAAAAATGATTTCCTTCTTTTGGCTTCACAGTATTTAAAGTACGGGGAGTAGCCGAATAAACTTCATAGAGGATATACTTGCCAGATCAGGTACAGCAACTACATAATGAGTGAGGTCAATTATTAGCTGCTCAAGTAGGATGGAAGTAGGCCTCTTCTTGGAAAGTGAAGTGAAATTAAAGATTGAGGGGTGCTTTTATATAAGCTTCTCTGGGAGAATAGGCATTAACCACAACTGAGATTTGAGGGGGACCTTTGCCTCCACCTAGAGAAGTTGCTGGTGGGGATGTATTTGAGATCAGCTGTGAAGGTAACCAACTATGGCCCCATCACAGCCGGGGGTGTTTGGAGAAGCAGCTGACAGTGTAGCTTGCCACTGCCTAAGCTGTCAAAGTGTCAAGCTCTTGAGTTTCTATATAGTTTGAATGTTAGTAGTGGAAGTCCATAATCCACAAGTGGAGTCTAGCAAGGTGTAACACCACTTTTTTCCAAGGTACAGGGAGCTCCAAATTCTTCTCATAGTAAAGTAAGGCATCACTCATTAGTAAATGAAGTGTTGGGAAGCATTTCAAAATATGTAATTCTCTGCTATTTGTGTCGGATAGCAACTATTGTGTGGATTAATACTGCAATGAAAGTTAAATTTGTACAAACACGCTCCCACATTTACATCTATTTATTTATGTCATTGCAGGTTGATTCATTTATGAACATGTTCCTGAATAATAGCTCCTGTATACGGCATATATTTAGTTTTTATAAAATGTTAAGTACTTGGAGTATAGGTGCTTTCAAGTCGGGTAGTTTGGGGTTGTTTTCAAAACTATTTTAAATGCTGTAACTACCCTCTGACGCTCACAGTGGGAGAAGTGAGGACATGTATACGATGTAGTGTTTTGTCCATGTCAGGAGGGTCATGTGCCAAGAGCAAACTTCAACAGTGTGTTGTAGTGTTTTAGAATTGTCTTCACACTTGTTTAATTCTATTTAAACAGACGATAGCAAAAGCCTCACAGCTCTCGACTTACTTCCTACCTTGCTGTAAATTGTGTTCTCCTGACAGCTGCCGGGCATAACAGAAACTTGACCTGTGCAACTTGAGCATGTGCCTGTCAGCATTAGCAGCCGGGCATGGGAGCGCAGCCAGATCCGGGCATAGCACGCAGAGCGGTGACTCCTATGACACCGGCATTTGGCTCGCACAACACTTTGCATCCGGGCTTTCTAGGCTCTGGTGCTCACTGCGAACTCCAAAGGAATCGCGCGCCCTTGAGCTGGCCGTTGCACCGAATCCAGCGGTCTCTCCTCAGTCCGACCAGCCACGGCTCACCCAGCGTCTATATAGCAGCGAGCTCCCAGGTGAAGGCCCGGGTCTTGTAAAAGGCGACTGAGATCAAAGCTGCAGGGCGAGCAACCCCGCCCACCCAGGCGCCCCGCCCACCAGCCTGGCTCCGCCCCCGGGAATCCGGCCCCGCCCTCCAAGTTCCACCGCCCACCCGCCAAGGCCGCCTCTCTCTCCGGTCCCAGTCCGCCCTTCCGCTCACCCAGCTCACCTCCTTCCGGCCGCGCCCCGCGGCCCTTCGGCCACGCCTTCCAGGCGCCCCCGCCCAGCTGGGTTGCGCCCCGCCCCTGCCCGGCGCGCGCGCCCTAAGGAGACCCGTGCAGTGGGCGGGGTTTCGCGCTGACGTTGCCCGGGATGCGGGAAGGTTCCGCCGCCGCCTTTGCCGCCTGCGCCTCACATACCATTCGGGTTTGTATGAAAACACCGGTGGCGGGCGGCGTGGGACCAGCCGGGAGCCCAGACAGCGGTCTCTGGTGCTGCCTGCGGGGAGCCGGCACCTGCTGGTACGGCGCCCCTGCGAAGCCGGTGAGTGTCCCCGCCGCTGTCTCGGCTCTGCTGGCCCGCAGCAGCGGCGCCCGGGGCTGGGCGCAGCCGGGCCTCAGCCCCTCACCTGCCGGGCGGCGGGGACGCGGCCTGAGCCTCCAGCACCGCGGACCGCGTTCCGAGCCGCGCCCCACTGCTTCCGAGGCGGCGGTCCGGTCAGTGGGCTGGGTGGAGTGCGGTCTCGCGGGCCGGGCCGGGCCTCGCCTCCCACCGTCGAGGCGTGTCCTCTGTTTACAGCTCGTCCCTGGGGCTGGCCTTGACCCCGCGACAGTGACAGTGCAGCCGGTGGTCAGGTGCGGCCAGGGCTCCTTGACCGCTCAGAGGCGCTGTTTTTTTCTGCCTCTTAGGAGCTGTGGGGCAGTTTGAATTGGTTGAGTTCCTCCTTCTCAGGGCATTCACCGTTGTGGGATGGAGTTTTACTACGTAGTGTAGCCGAAGGAAGTGCTGATGATTTAAAACTCGTTTCCCTTCTTACGGAGGCGTGCCCGAGTGCCTGAAGATAATCCCTAGTGGGAATTTTTTTGGCACTGCGTTAATTCTGTTTTTGTTTTAGAATCGTTGAGTTTTTCGTTTTTCTTCAAGCATTCAAAATTATTGAGGTATTTAATTATAATGCATGGCAGTTTATAGTTAGAAAGGATTTCAATATCGTAACCACGCATTTTCACTTATCTGTTACGTTGCCACATCATTTTCTTTGTTAATCTTTGAGTATTCTTAAAGATTCTATTTTTTTCCTTCTAGAAAGTTATTTTTGTAATTGTGTTGTGGAATTCAGTGCAGTAGACCAAAAAAGAAGTGATTTATTTAAGATGCTTTAATTGGTACATATTTTAAAACATGTGCCAGATGTTAAAGCCAAACAAAGTCATGGAAAATCTGTATTTCCAGTGTCGAGTTACTTCGAGGTAGTTAGCATCCTGGAGGCAGCCTTCTGTTACTTGCTCAGTTTTACATTCCACTTCTGTGGCATCGAATTCTATAGTGAAGTTATAGGTGCGTTTGTAATGCTTTAAAACCCTGCGTTGAATTGACTGTATTCTAACTTAAACTCTGAAATGAAGGGAGTAGGCTTAAAACTACCCTTATATTTGAACAATGTTACAAAACATTAAATTTTTTTTTTTTTTTTTTAATTATTGGCTACAGGATCTCACTACACAGATCAGACTAATAGTGATCCTTCTGTCTCAGCTTCCCAAGCACTAGGATTACAGGCATACGCCCCCAACACCCAGTTTGGAGGCTGCATATTAGGTCTGTATTGGGGTATGAACTTGGGTTCTTGAACTTAACAGACAGGTGCTTAGACTGCTGAGCTATCTTCCCCAGCCCAACTTTAATAAAGCTTTTCGAATTGATTTGACTTAAGACATGTACACTGTTTTCAGAAGTCTGGGTAGACTGTTGTGTAAGAATGGTGTACCTCTGTTAGTAAAAGGAAGTCTGTGACTTAGGATATTTTGCAACTTGTTTTACATTCTGTATTCTAAGTTTTGAATGTTGTTTTTAGAACTCCTTCATAGTTTCATCTTACAAACCTACTCTTTGTTAAAGTGCCTCAGTACATGAAAGCAGAACAGTATGTGAATATCAGTGGGTGAACCTGTTAGCCCTCTACAAGTTAGAAGCTTCCAGTAAGCAGTGGGTATCTGTGTAAACAGTAACTGTTTTCCCTCTATCTACCATTCTTTCTGTCAATGAATTTGACTACCTGAAGTTCTTCATATGAGTATAATCAGGTAACATTTGTTTTCTCATGATGAGATTCTTTTTTTAAATTTTATAGTGAGATTCTTTTAGCGCAGTGTCTTTAAAGTTCATGTCACGTGTTAGAATTTCTTTTTTAAGGCTGAATAATATTTCGTTGCATGTATGTACCACCTTTATCCATTCATCTGTCAGTGGACACTTGAATTTTTCTGCCAATTGCTAAGGATGTAGATGTACAGATGTCTGAGACAGGAATGAAATTTCTGAATCATCATGTGGTAATTCTTTTTTGCATTTTTTGAAGAACCTCTATTGTTTCCCAGATTATGTGTGCCGCAGCTAACAGTGTACAAAAGCGTTTCGTTTTTTCTTCATCTGCACTGGTGCTTCTCCCTGGGTTACTGTCCTTGTGGATGGGAAGTGCCATGTCATTGTGGTTTTGATTGACATATGTGCTGCTGACTTTGGCTTCCTGTGACTTTGTTGAGGATTTCTGCATCAGCTGCATCAGTGATCATAGAGAATGCCAGCCTGTGATTTTCTTGTAGTCTTTGTTTGGCTTTGGTATCAGGGCCAAACATGGCCTTACAGAATGAATTAGAAAGTGTTCCTTCATCTTCACTTTTTAGAATGTTTGTGAAATACTGACTGATGTTAGTCCTTAAATATTTGGTAGAATTTACCATTGAAGTCAGCAGGTATGAGTTTTGCTTTTACAGGAGGTGTTTGAATACTGATTTTCTTTCTTTCTTTCTTTCTTTCTTTCTTTCTTTCTTTCTTTCTTTCTTTCTTTCTTTCTTTCTTTGTCTTTTTGAGACAGGGTCTAGCTATGCAGTTCAGGCTGGCCTTGAGCTCAGTTTTGTAGCCCAGGCTGGTCTCCAAATTGCATTGATCAACCTGCCTCAGCCTCCCAAGTGCTGCGATTACAGGTGTGTGCCACCACACCTGGCCTTTCTATTTCTTTATGGTTCCATTTTCATAGGTTTTGTGTTTCTGAAAATTTGTTTTATACCGTTGGTTGGCATAGTTAATCATAGTACTCTTGGTTTTGTTAATTTTTCTGTGTTATTCTAGTTTCTGTTTTTTTTTGTGCCATAGTCTTTATTTTTTTGTTCTGCTAGATTTGGGTGTAGTTTCTTTTTTTCCCCTAGTTGTTAACATGTATATTTCTGTTGATTGGAGTTTTCTTTTATTTTACGCTATAAACTTCCTTGATAGCATTTTTTTGTGTCTCTTGTATTTTGCTGTCATGTGTTTGCTTTTATTTGCCTTTAAAGATTTTGTAATTTTTTTTTTTGTGACTTGTTTGACTCAGTGACTAAGAGTGTATTGTTAAATTTTCACAAATTTATGAATTTTCCATTTTTCTTATTGGGAGTTTTTCTGTCTTGAGATTGGAGAAGAGATTTGTATAATACTTATCATTTAAATTCTTTTGAGACTTGATTTGTGGTTTAATATATGATCTACCTAGAGAATGTCCTATGTACATTTGGGAAAAATATATATTTTGTTCTAGGGTACAGTTTTCTGTATGTATTTGTTAGATCTAGTTGGTTTATTTTATTCAAGTGTGCTTTTTTCAGGTTGTTACATCCTTATTGACAATAGGGTATCCAGGACTATTACTGTAGGATTGCTTTTTTTTTTTCTCTTTACCTTGTTTTTCTTTTTCTTT
>PVKN010038583.1:0-11036 GCA_004027915.1 Capromys pilorides
ATTTCTCGTGTCCATTTTTTCAGTATTTTTAGTTGCTCCTGGTGGCTTTCATGGGTGATTTTACTATTAAAGATAGTTTTTAACTAATATGTTGCAATTATCTTTCACTTCTTGTTATGTCTTTTCATTTTACTTAGATTCTTTCTGAATATTTTAAAACATTATTTAAAGATAAACTGAGGAACTGCATGCAGAGAAGAGAATATAAACATTTAAACTGCATTATTGTAATAGAGCTATCGTTATTTGTTGGATTTGTGTGTGAAGGAAAAGAGTATTACATAATTGGAATCAGAATAGAGTGTCTTTTGATGGAAAGAAGTGCGTCACTTCTGCTTACGTAAATCTGCTAAGTTTTACTTCACCTATTTCTTCGAAGCACAGGAAGTTCTCAGTATTCAAGTCTATTAGGGTTGGGACTTGGTGGTCCTTGGAGCACCGTGAGTGCTTGAACGGTGACTTGATCATGAAGCTGCTGTTCTCTTCATGGGTGAAGCAGCTGTTGGGCTGTGCAAGCAAAGAGGCAGGTCACAGAGGGGCGTAACCTGGAAAAATGCGTGTCCTTGCCAATCTCCTACCCTTTTTCTCTCCGCATCCTGGCCACCACGACATGAGCACCTTCCTCCCGGACAGAGCTTTCCACCGTGCAACTTCTGCTTTGGCACCTGCCAACCATGGACCAAAGCTTCCTAAATAGTGAGCCAAAATATTGAAGCCTTATTGAAGTTGCTGGTGCCAGGTCTTAGGTCTTATTGATGACTACATCAAGGCCTGAAAAGTACATACATTTTCTCCTAGGCCACTAGTGAGAAATCTTCTAGAGAGTTTACTTGGGATAGACAGCCATCTGTAGCACATGTGCCTGAGGTTCACCACCACTGCTTTAGACTTCACAGCATTTTTTCCACAGGCTCCACGTTAACCATGTTCTCATTATCCATCTGTAAGTCAGGCAAGCTGCATAGAGACTTGTGTTTGCCCTAGATATTGTGTGCCCATTGCCCTTGGCTCTGATCACCATGTTCTTGGGAATCAGGTTCAGCTGTCTGTGAGCCTGCTCACAATGTACATGAAGCTCTTAAATAGCATGCTTGTGTCACTCCCAGACATCCCTGCATTTGTTCCTGCCAACAGGGACAAAAGCTTTGCATCTTAATGAGTAGACTGTCCCTCCCAGGATATAGTGCTCTTGACTTTTGTTCTCCCCTTGACTTTTGTTCCCATTTCCTGGGCATTGCCATCTCTATGTAGGTATAGAAATAAGTGACTGTGATCATGGTAGCTTGGTAGTCTTAAAAATCAGCACCTCCATTTCCCTAGTTTTCATCTGGAAAAACCTCTGTGGGCCCCTGCAACAGGGAGTAGACCCAGAAGAAGCCACAGTCTTCCCATCCAATTGGATTCTGTTGTTTCATGAGGTAGGGTAGCTATGGGATTTTCCAATCCAGCTCTGTCACCTCTCTTTGCTAAATCACTGCCTGGCTTTATTTCAGATGCCAGTATGCCAATAAAAGCAGCCTTGCTCACCAACTGACAATCCAGGAGGTATCTCTGGGTCTTGGGGCTCCATCATTGTGGCTTTACCATTGTCCCATGATTCTGCTCTCCTCATGCTGGTTTCTTTTTTCAGGCAACCTCTTCCCACCAGTGACATAGACAGTCAGCCTGCATAGCCACAGGTTCCCAATCCAGAGATGCAACTGAAAACATCAAAACTATTGGGGAAAATTACATTTGTACTGAACATGTACACATTTTTCTTGTCTTTTTTTATAAACAATATCAGATAATTACTCATATGGAATTTACCTTTAGGCATTATAAGTAGCCTCGACATGAATATATGAGAAGATATGTATAAGTTATACATAAATATTATACCATTTTATATAAGGGACTTAAGCATTCATGAATTTGGATTTGGGAGGCCTTAATCCAATCTCCCAGGATACTAAGGATGATTGTACATGGTTCCAGCTCTGATTGATCTATTTGGGTCACATGTCCATCTTGGAACCTTTTTTTTTTTCTTCTTCCTTTTTTGGATGTCTGACTGGCTAGGTTTTGTCACGCTCTTTTCCCACCCACCTACCTGCCCCTGCCTCCAAGAGAAGTGTTTTTGCCAGGATAGTTAAAATCAGTCCATGCAGGCTAGCTTTGACTAGTTATTTGCTCTTGTTAGGTGCTGTCAGGCTGTCTTGTTATATTACCCTGAAATATTTTTTAATCTTTTTGCTTTTCTAAAAGTTCCTTCCAATGTGCTATCTAGGTGCTTTTCAACTTGTGATGGGGTTACATCCTGGTAAACCCATTGTAGATTGGTAGTGTCTTAAATGGACTATATCTTTACTATGCCTGACCTACTGCATAGCCTAGCTTAGCAGCACAGCACTGTAGTGTCCTTTGTCTCCCAGCATGACCATGCAGTCAGTTGAGAGCTGTGTCTTTCCGCTGTTGCTGTGGTCCTGCATCACAAGAAAGACCAAAATTCAAACTCTAAACCATGATTTCTATGGAATGTGTATTGCTTTTGCAGCCCAAATCTAAAAATCTAAGTAAAACTGTTGTAAATCAGGAATGATTTGTTGTGTTTTCCTTTAGGCAGCTTCCACACAAATAGTCTGCAGTTTCTTTAAAACGGAATGCCAATTGCCAAGTGATTATTTTGATTTAATAATAATTAGATAGACACTGGCAATTTCCAGTGTCCAATCTGCAAATTATCCCTTTTATTAAATGATAGCATAAAGGCTGGCCCTGCTCAGGTAGTTATTTCCTAAAACTGGCCTTAGTTCACAAAGAGCTTCATTGTCTTACCCCACAGCCCAACTCACCAGTGCCCGCACCCCCCCCACCCACATACCACCACCACGGTGCCTCCCAACCTCAGAGGAGGAGCAGGGATGCTATTTCAACCATAGCACAGTAGCAGTGCTTACCATGTTTTTGACCCAAGGAGAACCTTCTGTGACAGAGTTTACTGTTCAACAGCTTGGACACTGTGCAAATAGTAGCCATGAGTTGTTCTACCTACCAGCTTGCCTGCCAGTTCTCTCCACTTATTGGATGAGAGCCAGTAAATTTTGTTGAATGAGAGACAGAAGTATTTCTGGAATCTTCCAAGGCTAAGACAGACCTGAGCCCAGTTATGGAGTTCATATCTTTAATCCCAGCTCCTGGGGCAATCCCCAGTTCCACCAACAAATAAAATAAAATAAAATTAATGAGGGAGATCAGAGCCCTTACTAGGTATTCTGGGAGTTCTAGGTAAGTAAAAAAGAAGAGAGTGTGAAAGTATGTGAAAGGCCCTGGGGCTCCAAGGGCTAACAAAGGTAGGCCATGAATGTTTGCCCATTATGTGATTTATCTAGAAGACCTGAAATCAAGCACAAATCCTTTTGCTTCCACACTTAAGACCTCTTCCATGTGACCCTTCCTTTAGCACATATGTAAACTAGAAGATAGCATCCTTAGACAAGGGCAGAGGTTTTTTTTGTTTTTGTTTTTGTTTTTGTTTTTAAGAGAAAAGGTCCTCCTCCTCCTCCTCTTCCTTTTCCTCCTCTTCCTTCTTCTTAGCAAATGCATGACATGTCTTAGTTACTCTTAGTTACTCTTCTCTCGTTGCTGGGACAAATACCCGACACCCAAAATGAAGGAAAGAAAGGTTTATTTAGCTCACAGTTGCTGGAGGTTTCAGTCCATATTCAGCTGGCCCAAGGCTGAGTGGAACAGAAAAGAGAGCATCCAGTTCATGGCAGCAGAACAGCAACAACCGCGACAGAGGCAACTGACCAACCAGAGCAGAAGAGAGCAACAGTGAGAGTCTGTCTCTCTGTTTCTCTTTATATTACATTCAGGCTCTCTGCCTTAGCCTATCCACCTTAGGTTACACCCATAATCCCAGCTGGACTCAGACCCCTAATCCCATTAGTACTAAAACACATAATCCTAGTGGATCATGAGTCAAGTCTCAAACTCTAGAAGTCCCCACCCCATGATTGAATGAGGCTATGGGGGAACAACTAGACATAAACCATAACAACATGTGTCTTAGGAAGAAGGGTTATAGCTGGATGTCCCCTTACCATCTCTATTGGGCTCTTCTGTTCAGGTTCAAAATAGCTCAGTTGTGTTTATTTTGCCTGGGTCTTTCTTCTACACTAGTCCACAGTTGAGTTTCTAGAAATTGAATAAATCCTAGGGGTGACATCTACTGCTAGAAAGAGTACGGGCTGGAAGTCATACTTATTTTTTATTTCTTGGTCTACCATTTACTGTTTATATTAGAATTGAGTCTCCAAGGAAAATACTGCTGTGTGACCTTGGCTGAGTAATTTAGCTTTTCTGAATCTGTTTTCTTAATTATAATGTGAAGACAGCACCACTTTGGTCATCAGATTTGGTGGTATTAAATATGATAGATGCCATGTGTGGAAAAACAACACAAGGCTCAACAAATGTTTGTGCTCCTAAAGGCCATTCCTGCCACTTCCAAGTCTGGCTCTTCCATTATTTATAGGACAGTGTTACAATTTGTATCTTCTTGCCCCAGCAAAGCCTCATGCAGTCATGGGCAGACTTCTAGAGTTTGCATTAATTCATGATTCCCTGGGATTATGGGGGTGAGTGCTGCTGGGACTATGGATGTGAGTACTGCAACCTGTGGTGGATAGTCTGAAGGCAGTTTAAGGGAGACAGACCTGCTCTCTGCAGCCATTACTGCTGCTATTCCTCCCTTTGGCTCTGCTCTTTGCCACTGCCACGTGCTGCTTTGCCTTGGAGTTACCTGAGTATGGACTGAAACCTCCACTAACTGAGAGCTAAATAAACCTTCCTTTCTTTCATTTTGAGAGTCAGGCATTTGTCCCAGCAACAAGAGAAGAGTAACTGAGACAGACAGGAACCCTTCACTCTCCATCATAAACTCTTCAAATTTGTTAGTTTCAAAAAGGTAATGACCATTAGTGCTATCAAGGCCCAGTGAAAGTCTGTTGATTATAAGTTTAGCAAAATAATCTAAAACATGTGATTATCCTTATCAAAATGTCTTCTTGAAATGCATTCATACTATTAACATTAGGAGAGCACTCAGGGAGCCAAAAGGTCCTGTTCCAAAACGTCAGTTTTATGTAATCCAATTGATGGTCAATTTAAGAACAGGCTGACTGACCAGATTATAATTAAGTGAATGGAAAAGAAAGTTGTCTTTTGAGTATCAGTTCACAGAATTATAATTAACCAAATTCTCTCCTATAATTAAACAGATCTGCCATGGGGCAACAAGGGATGGAGTCAAGGACACAGAGTGGCACCATCCTTGAATATTTCAGAATAATTAATAAAGAGGGCTGCTAATTGTTTTAGGGGTCAAAAACTCCCTATATGCAGTGATTTCTGTAATACATCTGAATCTGTCTCCATTTGGAGATCCAAAAACTATACTGCCAAGTTCACCATGGTCTCTGCCTAGTGGAGCAGTATTGCTTTTAGATGAGGTGTTTATGTGTATATTTGAAAACTCTTACCATTTGAAATAATCATTTTCAAAATTCAAAATATAGCATGCAGTGTCTATAACAATCCTGTACTTGTTCTTTGTCAGAAACAAACCCATGTCTAGGTTGGTGTCTCTTTGGAGATTTCTGAAGGGTCCCATTCTTTAATCTAGCTGGAGGTCTGTGTAGTTAGTCATCTAGATTTATATTGCAATAACTCATAACAAGTGAAATGCCTAACATCGTAGTAAAAATTTACAGTATCTCAAAGAGGTCGTACTACGGGCTGCTGGCACCACCTTCCAGCACGGGCAAGTGCCAGTCTTTGCTGATCATGCTAATGCCCTGCATGTTCACATCCCCTTCTCCTCTTTTCATTTTTGGCAAATGGGCAAAAGCTTGACTTCAACATCTTGGAAGTCCATGGCATCCTAATAAATCTGGGACTCTGTTTCCTCCTTCCTGGAAGAACTGGACAGCTTAAAATGTTTGACCCCATCAATTTCAGTGCAGTTGTCTGGTGATAGATGCTTAGTCATGAATACGTTGAGTGATACATTGAGTGGGTTGGCAGATGGCCAGATGGAGTTTCATTTATGGATTTTCATTTCTTTTTTCTGTTTCTCTTTTTTTGTCTTCTTCCTCAGGGACTGTTGAATTCCTAAAGAAGTAGTGGGGAAAAGAATAAAATGGATTGAAACTTCAAAGGCAGCTTTAGAGCCCACAAGTAATGTAAAATAGGGCCTGGAGCCATGTTCATGATCCAATTAGGGTAATAAGAGTTAAAACAGAACCCTGGTGGGTCTGTGGTGAAGAAAGCTATATCTCTGTATGCACATCCTCTGTGCTCTGTTTACCAAATCCACTGAGAATATGCAATGGGCAAGTGGTGCTTTACGGTTTTTAAAACACCTCAAGGATTTTATAAACCTAGTGTGCATAGCTCTGTGTGTGTGTGTGTGTGTGTGTGTGTGTGTGTGGAGGAGGGTAAGTGTGGAAATAAATGAAATAATGAAAGAGTAGATATTTTAAAAGTCATTTCAGTTCTTCCATGAAATTATCAAACCAGCAGTAGGGTACCTAATTTTTACATAGTTAATTAGAATAAAAAAATCTATTGACTGAAATATCCCTGCACCCTGGTTCAGCCTGTATTAATGAAGAGCCTACTACATATTAATTGTTGAGCATCACTGCCTGTATTGATCTCACGTTTATGTTTGAGGCCAAAAGCTGAAATAATTAGAGAGATGGAAAGGTTTGGAGAAGGTTGGAAAGGTTTCTCAGCTGTGTCTGCACATTAGGGTCACCTGGACAGCTATACAAACCCATCAATGTATGTCAGACCCACCTTAGAGATTCTGCCTTAATTGGTCTGAGGCTAAAGTTTCAAAATCTTTCTGGGTGATTCTGTTGCCCAGCTAAGGTAAGAACCACTTGTAGATTGTTTAGCAATATATTATATATAAAAATGTGCAGTCCTTTAAAATGTGCATTTTACTTATTGGGAAACATAAAACATGAATATGCATGTTATGCATAAGAAACAATATCGAAAGACTATTAACAGATTAACAGTAGTTTTCAGCAGGGTCAAAGTATGGGTTACTTTTAGTTTTCTACATTTATAAAAAGCCTTCCCTGAACATCAGTTATATTTGAATACTAGAAAAATGGAGCTTGTTCTATTTGGCTATACTAAAACTAAGGATATATTTCATGAATATCTGACATGTCCACAGTCCTTCATGCACAAGATAGAAAAGCCGTGCAAGGCACTCTGTGAGAAGGCAGGAGGCTGCAGTGCGCCATGCTTGTGCTTCACTCATGTGGATTTGGTGTGGTGCTCCACATGTGGCAAATTCAAGTTTGGATTCTTGAAAAATTCCTGGAGTTTTCCTGCTTGAATATATCTGATTTGTAGGTAGTTGAGGCAGCAGAAGTGGTACCTGAAGACAGGGAGGGCTGACTATGTGGCTCATACCAACCTGTCTGCACTTGATTGCTAACTGCCATAGGGACAGAGCCATAGGAGCAATTAGCCTGTGTCTTACATTTGGTAAACCTTAGGAGTCACTTAGATATTTGTGGAACAAATGAGTGATAAGGGAGCTCAGAAAGGAGAGAGATTACAATAGTTTCCCTTAATCTGTGTTTTTCATTTCCAAGGATTTAGTTGTGCACAGTCAACAAGTCAGGCATAGTGGCACACGCCCGTAATCCTAGACCTTTGGGATGCTGAGGCAGGAAGATCACCCTGAGTCTGAGGCCAGCCTGCATGACACAGTGAGATCCTGTCTCAAAAGCAGAACAAATCAAAACAAAACAGAATTTAAAAACCCATAATCAACAAAGAGAAAGTTAATGATTAGTACATTAGGTATCTTATAGAGACCACAGATCCCCTAACTATGATTACAGTGTATTATAATTATTTTATTTGGTTAGTTATTGTTAGTCTCTCATTGTGCCTGATTTATAAGTTAAGCTGCATCACTGATATGTATATATAGGAGAAAAGTACACATAGAGTTGGATGATACCTGAAGTTTCAGTATCCTCTGGGCGTCTTTCCATGTATCCTTAGATGATTGATGGGAGGCAGGGCGTGCTGCTAACTTGGAAGCCACAGTGGAGAAAATGAGATAGGACAGGCTGTTGAGAAAATGAGTAGGATTGGAGTGGTGGTCACTGAGGAGAGGAAGCTGGACAAAGACCTGTGGAGAGACAGGTGTGCCGTACAAAGGGACAATCTGCCAGGGCACCTGGCTGCAGCAAGCTTTCTCCAGCACAGTGACTGTGGCAAAGGAAAGGAACTGAGCAAAGTAGTTGCCAAACGCTGAGTCTGGCAAGAAAGGGATGGAGACATAAGTTTTCCTGTATCCAGTAAGCCAATACAGAGCCACATTTCCTGGAAACTTGAGAAGCATGCTCCCCCATTTGTAACAGTTTTCGGGAAATGAAATGTGATATGCAGGTAGAATAAGGTGGTTTCCTTTTAATATACTGACAGGAAAAAGGAAGCTTATTGAGCACACATAAAGCTAGCTGAGAAATAAGATTTTTGTTTGCTGCATGCAAAAGATTTGACACAAAGATCCAAATACCTTTGTGGAACACATTTGCAGACACAGGGTGAGGAAGAACGCAGTGTCTCAGCACTCTAGTCTCATGCCACGCATGCAAGAGAGTCTGGGACACTCAGGAAAAAAAGGCCTGGGACAGGCTCTAGCATTCCTTAGTTATCCTAGGAGTGCAGTGGAATGCACTTGGGGGAGCGGGGGAATGTTTTTAGATGTCGTCTGGGAATGATTTCTACTCTAGTGTGATGCCACCTTCCCCCACAGCTCCACCTCCATCTCGAACTAATTCAACCACTGCTCAGCCTCTGAAATAACACAGACTTCACAGAAACACAAGGAGTAAAAAAAAAAAAAAAGTGCCTTGCTCACTCTGGGCACATAGGGCACTTTTTAAAGCTGGTTGGAAAATTTCAGTGGGTAGGTAGTTCTGATGTTTTCATATTGGCCCATCATGAAATCTACCCCTCTTTTTACTCCAAGAACCCTGCCTAGGCAGTCTGAAATAGCAGGCACAGTTGATCCATAGTCTCATTGCCCAAAATAAAAAGCTAGACTTGGCTATTTCCAAATGTCTTCAAAGTAAGCAGAACAGTTTCGAATGGAGTCAGTACTTGTGGGCGCGAAAAGTTTGAAATTGACCTTCCTCCACGTTCAGCCTTCTCCCATCCCCCGTAGGCACACTAGAGTCCGTGTGCAGTTGGTGAAAAACTCGAATCATCTGTAGCATGAGGTTATCTGCTCCCCTCCCCAAAAGGGTCCAGGAAAAGAACTCAGTGACCCCAGAGATGCTGGTGAGTCACCGAATGGATAAACTCTTCTGACATCTCCTAAAGAACTGACCTGTCCTGTGGACTGTGTCCAGCCCTCCACCCATCCCTCATTAACTACTGTCAACCTCACATCTGGTTTGGCTTTGGAATTCTTCAGCATGCACCCCAGGCAGCAGCACTGGTATTTATCAGGCCCTCCCGGCTATCAACTCAGCTCTTTCTAAACTAAACAGTGGGACTGATTCTTCTTGTTGCCTGGAAGTGCTAGACTTGCCTAAGTTTAGGCCCAAAAGGGCTGTCATGAAGGGCTATATATAAGCAGCAGTTTAGAAGTAGCATTTTGGAAAGCCATCTAGGAGAGCAGCATACACATATATAATGAGGGATACCTGTAGCCACAAAAGCACTCTCAAAGCCAGCTTTTGAGTCTTAAATCTGAGGACAGGGGCTGGGGAGGTAGCTTGGTGGTCTAAGCACCTGCCTGGCAAGCTCAAGGACTCAGGTTCCATCCCTGGTACTTCATGCCAAGCTGACCTCAGAGAAACCTGGTGTGGTGGCATACACCTGAAATCTCAGTACTGGGGAGGTTGAGATAGAAGATCACTGTGAGTCCAAGCATAGCAAGACCCTGTACCAAATAAATTAAAAATTAAAAATTAAATAAATAAAAATAAAGCTAAGGACAAAATGTGTGGCAAAGAGGAAGAAAATGCAATACAGTGATTAAGAGCATCCTATTCCCAGTTTTCATTTCAAATTGACTCTACCACTTATAAGGTAAGCAGCTCCTCTGGTTTTCCTGAGACCAGCCAGTTTTAAAACTGAAAATGCTGTGTCTGAAGAACCTAGTCAATCCTGGGCAACCTAAGATTGCTGGTCACCCTAGGTGCTAACTGTGACCCTGAGCAAGTTAACTTTTGTACTGTGAAGCTTGCAGATCTGCAGGGTGGGAATAATAATCACATGTACCTGGGTAGGTGGTTGTGAGGATTACATGGCTGAAGGATGACATGCTCAGAACTGCCACAGCCACAGAGTGACAGATGCACAGAGGACCTGAGGATCAGGAAAAAGAGCTGCACTGGCTTTCAGCTCTTTAATGCTATGCCGCATGAGGTACAGTGCTTGACCTCCTGAAGGGGTGTTGCACATCTGTAAAATGGGAATAACATATCCCAGGTGGGGCAGGGTTTCAATGGCTGAGCCCCAGTACCATGCCTGCTGAGAAGAACAAGTCCCGAGTGATAGCTTAGGCTGTTATTACACTATTGTAATGTAATCATTAATTAATTACATTAATCATTAAGTATAATGTTGTGAGCATTGTAATTAATGAGAGAACACAGTATGCTAGCAATGTAGGACGGATGTGACTGGTCTGGCTTGTTTTCTGCCATAAATGCTGTGGCTAGAAATATATGCATTCAGGACTAAAGGGCTCCCTCTAGAGGCAGAATAAATACACCACATAGAGGTGCCTGCCCACCCACCCAGAGGATCAGTTGAAGCTTCTGCTCCAGGGTTGCAGGGGCCCGCCTATTCCCAGAGATAATTAGGCTATTTTCAGAGTGGAAGCCTGGCAGTGATGGGGCAAGCCCGAGGGCATATGGGAATCCAGCAAGCAGAAGCATGCTCTGTTGACAAATGACCCTGGTGACAGGCCAGAAGCAAAGGCATAGGTGGCAGGA
>PVKN010038584.1:0-11042 GCA_004027915.1 Capromys pilorides
TCTTTATAAGGTTACTATTTTTCCCATTCCAAATCAAAAAGAATCACAATAAAAAATTTAGACCAATATTTCTTAAGACTATAGATGTAGAAATCTTCAATAAACTACTATCAGATCAAATTCAGTAACAAAAAGAATGATATAAGATTGGACATGGTGGCACATGCCTATAATCTGAGCACTTGGGAGGCTGAGGCAGGAGGTTCACAGTGAATTCAAGACCAACTTGGGCTACTAAATGAGTTCAAGGCCAGCCTGAACTGCATAGCCAAACCCTTTCTCAGAAAATAAAAAAATAATACAAATAAAAGATTCTGTCTCAAAAGGGATACAGCATAACCATATGATAGGTGAGATTTATTCAAAGAATACAAGATTGGTTCAACACTTGAAAATCAGTTAATGTAATGTACAGCATCACTAGGGTAAAATACAAAGACACAGTCATCTCAGAGGAAAAGTATTTTTTGTAAAATTTCAGCACCCTTTCGTGATAAACTGGGGATTGAACAGAACTTTGTTATCTCTGTATAGGGCATCTACAAAAACAACTAACAAAAACCTTTAATGTTTGAAGTTTGAATCCCTAGTACCACATGCCAAGCTGCTGCCCCTGCCACTGGGTGCATGCCTGTAATCCCAGTGCTGGGGAGACTGAAAACAGGAGGATCACTGTGAGTCTGAGCTGTGTAGTCCGATCCTGTACCAAATATATTTAAAAAAGAAAAAAGTCTGAATACTTTCTCCGTGAACTCGGGTGAGAAAAGTATATCTACTTTCATTTCTGCTCAATATTGGAGGTCCTGTTCATGGCCATTAGGCTAATTTTAGGTGGAGGGGGTAGAGAAGAGGGGGATGGAGGGATGAAAGAAGAGTACAGAAGAATTCCAGATGGGAAAGGAGGGCCAGGGAGATACCTCAGGGGCACAAATGCCTGCCTGGCAATTGCAAGGTCCTGAATTTGATCCCCGCTTCCGCCAAAAAAAAAAAAAAAAACAAAAGGATGGAAAGGAAGAAATAAGTAAATCTACTTAACTTTTTAGATGAAATAGTGTTTATTTTAAGAATCCAAAGGAGCTGAGCATGGTGGCACATGCCAGTAATCCCATCTCTTGGGAGGCTGAGGCAGGGGGATCAGTGTGAATTTTAAGGCCAGCCTGAACTGCATAGTGAGACTCTGTCTCAAAAAGACAAAAAACAAAAGGAATCCAAAGGAATCTGCTAAAAACTTACTTCAACAAGGTACAGGATACAAAATCTATATATAAGAATTCTAGGACCTAGGAGGCTGAGTCAGGAGGATTGCTGTGAATTCAAAGCCAGCCTGAACTGCGTAGTGAGAACCTGTCTTAAAACAAAGTCTCATTATGTTGCCTAGGCTGAAACTGAAACTCCTAGGCTCAAAAGGATTTTCTCTCCTCAGTCTCCCAAGTAGTACAGATATGCCCTATTACAATAGACATTTGTGATAAACTTATTAAAGAGAGGTTCAAGCCGGCCGGGTGTGGTGGCACACACCTGTAATTCTAGCACTTGGGAGGCTGAGGCAGGAGGATGGGTGCGAGTTCAAGACCAGCCTGGACTACAAAAGTGAGTTCAAGGCCAGCCTGAACTGCATAGTGAGACTGTCTCAAAAAGAAAAAAAAAAAAAAAAAAAAAAAGTTGCTGTTAATCCTGATAAAGAAACAATCTTAAAGGTTTTGATAACCCCTTACTATCATACAGCTGGCTAGTAGTAGAATTAGATCTTAAAAATAATTTTATTTTCATGGTAAGTTTTTGACAAGCAACAACAGAATGATAACTGAGCATGCCTATAATCCCAGGATCCTTGGAAGGCTGAGGCAGGAAGATCACTAAAAGTTCTGTGCCAGCCTGTTTGAATCATACAGTGAAGTCCTGTCTCTCAGAAACAAAAACAAATGAAAGGCCCCAAAAGCACCTATAAAAAACTATCACAAAACAACAACAAAAATATCAGCAGACTAGAAAATAATTTGGAACTTCTGTTCCATTATTTGTTTATGTGTGTGTGTGTGTTTGTGTGTGTTGTTTGTTGTGGAAGCTTTTGTGTTTGTTCAATGAAAATAAACACAACCCACATTTTTATATAGTCTGGCTATCCAAAAGAAATATTCTGTTTCGCGTTCTGGAAGTAGGATTTATAAAGCTTTTTCTTAGACATTGAACCTTAAAACAACAACAAACAAAAACATGTGGGACCAGAGAGATTGCTCAGTGGCACAAGTGCCTGCCTGGCAAATACAAAGTCCTGAGTATGATCCACAGTACCAGAAAGAACTTCACATGGAATAAATAATAGTGTCTAGGAAGTTTGGTAGATGGTTTTGCTACTAAACTAAGATGTTGATATTGTCAACTTTTACTGGCAGCCATGGTGGTGGGGGTGGCAGCAGTGCGGCAGAGAAGCAGAAATAAATGGCAGGGGTGCTTTATTAACTCTGAAGACAGAGATAAGATTGAGGGCAGGGAAATGGGTAGACCCACTGACCTGAGACTGGAAGGATGAGACTATGGATTTTTGCTAGGGGCGGAGTTAAGAGAGACAGGTTCAGTGACACACAAGCAGCTCATTGGAGGCTCTCTTATGTGGGTGGGAAAGGTAACAGGAAATTGTATCCAGGGTTGGAGCAGGGAAGAAGGAGGAAGTGGTCATTGGGAAAAGAAGCAGTTGTTTTGCCGTGTTGAATCAGGGTCATGATAATTTAGCAGTTTGTACTTGGGCCGTAACCTATCAGATACAGGGGGAAGAAGCTCCCAACATGCTAGATGTCTGACATGAGTTTGTATTTTCTAAAATTGAAGAATGAGTTTTAGGAATAATAGAGGTTAAGAGCAGAATATATTTATTGGGAGAAAGAAAACTTTTGTCTGAGAGACAGAAGGGACCTATGTGGGTTGCCAAGGAACCTGCTTTTTCTAGAGAATTTTTTTTTTTTTTTTTCATTTTATGTATTTGGTACAGGGTCTTACTATGCAGCTTGGACTACCATGCCTGAACTTGGTTGCCAGCTCAGTGTGTTCTGAGGGTGTGGCTGGTGCATTGTGTGGGACCTGGGATTGAACCCTGGTCTCTGCTTGCCAAAGTAGTCACTTAGTCTGCTGCGCTATCTTGCCAGCCCTTTTCTAGGGATTTTAATAAAACAGTCCACAACCATGAGGTGGGTTCAAGGTGGAAAACATGGGAAATCACCAGATAGGCATGAGGTGGGACAAAACTATGATTAACCAATAAGATTATAAGTATAAATTGCTCAGGTAAAATTGATTACTTTGAGATCAATGGAGAGCAAGTCACATAGCAAGCAGTTATGACTACAGATAGTGGCTTTTGCTATAGGCAATTGAGTTAGTGACTCTTCTTGACTTTCTCTAGGTGATACCATACTTAGTGAAAATACCATGATGTTTATCACTAGGGAACTATGTGGGTACATTTCATTTATCTTTTATCTTCAAGTTTGGCTTTCAGCTGAAGATGTAATTGCAAGGCATTGCCTCTTTTGCACTGGCTCATTCGAGGGCCTAACCATATCTGATTTCCTGTAATTTTTATCTAACTTAGTTGCCCACAGCAACATGAGCCTTATTTTTTTTTGCAGGACCAGGGATTAGAACTCAAGTCCTTGTGCTTGCCAGGCAAGCAAACATGAGCTTTACAGATTATAGACATAGAATTTATATACAAAACTAAATTTTTAAAACTTTACTTCTTGCTAAATTCTGTGAAGTTTTAGTTGTCTCAGATAAACATTCACCAATATGAAGTATAATGTTTCAGGTTACAGAATAGTAATATGTAATGTAATGTTTGTATAATATTCTAATATTAGCTAGTAGTATTTTGATTTGTACAGTCAAAATTTGTTAAAGTGACTTGATTTTATATTTTAATAATGAGGTGAGTAACTTTGAAATAAAGTTTTGGAGAAATTAAATATTAAATATGTTAAAAGTAGTGTTGATACAGGGGAATGAAACTCCTAACCTGAAAGATACCTGATCCGAGTTCATGTTCTGTAAAACTGACAAATGAATTTTAGGAACAACGGAGATTAAGAGCAGAATACATTTATTGAGGGAAAGAAAGCTCCTGTCTGAGAGAAGGACAGAAGGGGGACCTGAGCGGGTTGCCCCTGAATCTGCCTTTTCCAGAGATTTTTATAGAGCAAAACCGTGTGATAAGGACGGTGGAGAACATGGGAACTTTCTTAGGTGGGCATAGATGGAAAAAAACAGGTCAGCCAGTAAGATTACAAGCATAGTTGCTTAGATAAAATTGATTAAATCCAGGACCAAGTATGAAGGTGAGTCACATAGCAAGTAGCATGAATATAGAACTGGAGCTTTTCCTGTAGGAGCTTAGGTTGTGTTAGTGACTCTGGCTTCTAGGTGGTTGATACCTTGTTGTTGTGTATTTAGTACAGGGTCTCACTACACAGATCAGATTCATCATGATTTGCCTATTTTCAGCCTCTTGAGGGCTGGGATTATAGGTGTGGGCCATCACACCCAGTCTGAATTGCCATTTCAGTGTGCCCCGGAGGCAGGGCCGGCACAGCACATCAGGGATTGAACCAGGTAGTGCCTAAGCTGGTGCTTTAATCTGCTGAGCGGGACCCCTCCCCCCCTTTTTTTTGATACTTATTTAGAATATCAATCCCTGGTGTCCACTCCTAGGGAAGTATGTGGCTACATTTGTTTATTTTTTTGTCCAGTGGTCCTGGCCCACAGCAAGGGTATCAGTCTCTCCCAAAGTTGGAAAGTCATCTTGTCTTCCATACTGTCTCCTTGAGGGCCTAGCACTGTCTGACTATCTATGTTTCTAATTCAGCTGCCTGCAACAGTGTCACTTTTCTATAGCAAGCTCTTCCAGGACTTCATTGCATTCCGGGAAGTTTATATTTGTAATCCCGTGGAGAAGTTCTGCAATTCCAGTGAATTAATTCCAGTGTACCTCTTCCAGTGCAATCCATGGCAAGAATAAAGACATTTAAGGTATATTAGTAATTGAGGGGTGCCAAAGGGTTCCTAAGTCCAGCTGGTATGTTGGCTAACTGGAACAAAGTCCTTAACCCAGGCCCAACCCTGGTTTATCAGTTCATGAAGAGGAGTGGCTCTGGGTGACTGTGAGAGTGGTGGGAAGTACTTGAGTGAGCTGGGCTAGGTAGGAGGCCTGAAATTAGTTCCACAGTATGCAGAAAAAGATAGGTGGAAAGAGCAGTCTGCATAACACAGTGAGGCAGTATGTCATGTTTTGGAGTCAGTA
The DNA here is from genome assembly GCA_004027915.1 of Capromys pilorides. NCBI lineage: Eukaryota > Metazoa > Chordata > Mammalia > Rodentia > Capromyidae > Capromys > Capromys pilorides. The sequence goes on from PVKN010038584.1 coordinate 5,291, forward strand.
CTTCAGCTCTGATGTGTAATTTTTTTTATGCCCTGAGAAGTAATAGCTGTTTTTTGGTACCTCAAACTCATGACCTCATGCTTGCCATGCAGGCACTTTGCAGCTAAGCTGTATATCCCCCAGTCTCTTGTTTCTAGGCTAAATCTCAGCCTACAGCATGGCTACACTTGGCCCAGCTCACGTATTTGGGAGCTTTAGGCAGGGCTTCATTGTCCTGTCAGGTTGCTTCAAAGAGTGCACATCAGCACCTTGGCTAGACCCATTCACATTGCTTAAAGCTAGTTGAAGTGATAAGGACAAGACTTAGTCAGCTGTGTACATATCAATACATGTAAGTAGGGCTACATATAACCAAAATGGAGATAATTGTTCTTCTTTCAAGGAGAGTTGTCCAGGTGGTCCTCTACAACTATCTGTTTTAACATTTTGCAATTTAATTTCATTAGATTATTGTGCTGATAAAGTGAAGCCTCATTAATAAAGTCTTTTACTTTTTTCCAGAGGATCTAAAGAGGCAAAATGCAGTACTACAAGCTGCGCAGGATGATTTGGGACACCTTCGGACACAGCTGTGGGAAGCACAAGCAGAAATGGAGAATATAAAGGCTATCGCCACAGTCTCTGAGAATACCAAACAAGAAGCCATAGATGAAGTAAAAAGACAGTGGAGGGAAGAGGTTGCATCACTTCAGGCTGTTATGAAAGGTAAAGACAAAGATCAGTTTTATATGACTTTCTAAAATAACTGGGTTCTGATAATTGAGAACATTTTTTGTTGATCTTAAAGTATATTCTGAGCTTATATCTGGGCATGATGATACACATTTATATTCCTAGCTACTCGGGCTGCTAAGGCAGGAGGAGGATAAGCTTGAGATCAGTGTGGAATTTTTTTTTTTTTTTTTTTGCAGTACCAGGGATTGAACTCAGGACCTTGCACTTACCAGGCCAGTTTGGGAAATGTAGAGCCTATTTCAAAATAAAAAGGGCTAGGGTTGTAGCTCAGTGGTAGAGTATTTGCCTAATATACCCTGTATTCGAGTTCATTTGTGACTTTACGTACTGTTGATGTAGGGGAATGAAACTCCCAACCTGAAAGATACCTGAGGCGAGTTCATGGTCTCTAAAACCAAAGAATGGATTTTAGGAACAATGGAGCTTAAGAGCAGAATATTTACTGGGGGAAAGAAAGCTCCTGTCTGAGAGAAGGATAGAAAGGGGGCCCGAGTGGGTTGCCCCCGAAGCTGTGTCTTCCAGTGATATTTACAGAGTAAAACCATGTGGTGAGGTAGGCCGAAGGTGGGAACATGGGAACTCATTTAGGTGGGCATGGGGTGGGACAAAACTGTGGTCAACCAATGAGATTGCAAGTACTATCAAAGTAAAATTGATTAAATCTGGGACTGAATGGGAAAGCCGGTTCTGTAGCAAATGGGAATGGGAGGTGGGCATAAATAACCTGCACTTTTCCTGGGCTAGTGACTTCCAGGTGTCCTTGTGGTGAAAGACACATTTAGGGTATCAGTCCTGGATTCCTATTTTTAGTGAGGTATGTGGTTGCATTTGCTTACTCTTTTGTCTTGAGATCCAGCCCACAGCAGGGGTCTGTTTCCTAAAGTTGTAGTCACCTTGTCTTCCATGGTGTTTCCTTGAGGGCCTAGCCTTGTCTGACTGTTCATAATATATCTAACTCAGCTGTGTGCAACACTGGCATCTTAAAAGATGTGCTCTTGGATAAAATGGAAATCAATAATATAAAGAACGCATCACCTGTACCTTTTTTTTTTTTTCAGAACTGGGGATTGAACTCAGGCCTTTGGGCTTGCCAGGCAAGCGCTTATTCTATTGAGCTATCTCCCCAGTCACCTGTATTTTAAACTGAATAATAGAAAGTTAACTATGCTAGTGTTAGAGAAAGTACATTTAAATAGGGTTGTAGAGTAGCATGTGGTTTATTTATTCCTGTGATTTTAGCATATGGACAGCTAAGACAGGAGCCTTAGTGCAGGTTCATGGCCAGCCTAACCTATACTGTAAGTTTATGACCAGTCTGGAACACATAATGAGACCTTGTCTCAAAACAACAAGATATTAACAACAAAAAAAAAAAGGACTATAATTAGTTATAAGGTTTAAAGTAGGGCTTCTAAGTGCATTTCCTTATAGGAGTCAGATATATGTTAGTGAATAAAGCTGTGTGGGCACATGGAATGTGCTAACCTGGAGAGAGCTGCAATTCAAAGGATAATAGCCAGTGAGTGGTTGTACTTTCAATCTGGTGTTGTCATATTGTTTAGAATTCTAAGAAAAGTTTGTATTTATATGTTGTTATGGTTTGTGTCTAGTTGTGCCCCCAAAGCCTCATGTAGTCATGTGGTTGTGGGGTGGACTTCTAGACTTTGTGATTAATTCATGATCCAATGCTGGCATTGTCATTGTGAGTGCTCCTGGGATTATGGATATGAATGCTACACCTGCGCTGGGGCTGATAGCCTCAATGCAAGGAAGGGAAAGAAGCTTGTTTTCTGCCGCTGCTCTTCCCTTTTTTTTCTTGATGTTTTACTATTTACTGCTGCCATAAACTGCTGCATTCTGCCATGTGCTACTCTGCTTTGGAGCAAGCTGAGTATGTACTGAAACCTCCACAAAACTGTGAGCTAAATAAACCTTTCCTTCCTTAATTTTGGGTGTTGGGTATTTTGTCCCCAGCAGTGAGAGAAAGGAAATCATGACATGTGTGAAATCAGAACTGTAGCAGGTGGAATTATTGACCTACAGTTTAGAATAGGCTAGGTGGATTGTCAGCTTGTGACCTTTGATCTGAAGGAAGTATACAGCATATTAGTTTTGATTTTCCTTTGAAGCTGCTGTGAATAGTATTGTTTTCATAGTTTCCTTCTGATCCATTTCATTATTGGTGTACATAGTTGCTAATGACTTTTTCATGTTGATCTTGTATCCTGCTACACTGCAGAAGTTAGTTTTTCTTTTTTTTTCTTAATGGCTGGCTCAGCCTCCCCTGGGGGTGGGGCTGGCGCGCATGTGGTGCCAGGAATTGAACTGTGGTCCATGTAGTTGCCTAAGCTTTCCTAAGCAGGCGCTTTAGACCGCTGAACAATCCTGCTGGCCCAGAAGTTAGTTATTCTAAGAGTTTGAGTCTTCTATGTAGAGTATCATATCATCTGCAAATAATGATAGTTTCAGTTCTTCCTTTCCTATATGTTTGCTTCCTTTTTTCCTCCCTCCGTTTTTCTTTCTCTTTCTGTCATACACAAACTCTCACACATATGCACTGTCTTGCTCTCTTGCCTAATTGCTCCAGCTGATGTTTCAAATACTATGTTAAATATACTGTCTTTTTTTTTTAATAATTTATTTATTTATTTTATTTGTTTGCTTGTTGTGTTTGTTTCTTTATTTATTTATTTTGTGGCTGGCCCAGCCTGCCCTGGTGGTGGAGCTGGCGCAGCATGTGGTGCCAGGAATCGAACCGCAGTCCCTGCAGTTGCCTGAGCTTTCCTAAGCAGGCGCATTAGACCACTGAACCATCTCGCCGGCCCCTCAAATACTATGTTGAATAGAAGAGTTAGTGGACATTTTTATCTTGTTCCTGATTTTAGAGGGAATGCTTATAGTTTCTCTGTCTAGTATGTTACTCATTACTGTTCTGTCATAAATACCTTTTATTATATTCATGTACAGTTCTTCTGTACTTGTTTTCTTCAAAGTTTTTGTTATTAAGGTTGTTGAATTTTGTAGAAAGCCTTTTCTGCATCTATTGATATGATCTTTTTTTATCATAAGAGTTTCAACCTTGCTTTTGTTTATATGATATATTACATTTATTGACTTATGTATGTTGAACTATCTTTGCATCTCTGGGATGGAACTTACTTGATCATGACATATGATCTTTCTGATAATGTGTTGCGTTCAATTTCATAATATCTTGTTGAAGATTTTTGCATTTGTGTTCTTTAAAGAGACTGGCCTATAGTTTTCTTTTTTAGTTGGATTATTATCTGTTGTATGTTGTGAGTTGGTACCGAAAGAAACGATGAGAAGACCTGATGAATTTAGCTCAGAGGTCTCACTGAGACTTGTCTCTCTTGAAGTGAGCCCAAAGCTGCAGAAACAGCTCACTTTTATTGAGGGCTAGAAGCAGGCTACGGAATGTGCGAAACTGCTTTACAGATTACAAATCACCATGTCTTCTACCATTTGCCTAACACTAGGTTCACACAGATGCTAACAGATAACAAGTGAGCAGGGGAGGAGATGACCATTAACATCACAAGCAAGAGGTCAACAAACAGGGTGCCAGCAAGAGAAGCTGCTATCTGCAGTCCTGAATCCCAGCTTTCTAGGACCTACAACAGACAGCAGCCCTCCCTGGGCTCTGTTTTTTGTTTCCTGCTTCTTGGGATATCAATCAGGCTTGTCTCATATTATTATAATTATCCAGTTTTGGAATCAGGGTGACACTGGCTTCTATAAATGAATTTGGGAGAATGCCATCTCCTTCAGTTTCTTTGAGAACCTGAGGAATTTTGATACTATAACATTCTTAAGCTATGTAGAAGTTAGCAGTGAATCTGTCTGGTTCTGGGATTTTTATAGCTAGTAGATTATTTATTATTGTATCAATTTCTTGCTTGTTACTGGGTTGTAAAGCATTAGGTTACTTTTAAAAAAATTTTTAAAAATTTATGTATTTGGTATAGGGTCTTGCTACATAGCTCAGATGGGTAGTGATCCTCTTGTCTCAACATCCCTGGTGCTGGAATTACAGGTGTGTGCCACCATGCCCAGTTTTGGTGGCCAGCATAGCATCTAGTACTGGGAATCAAACCCAGGTCCTTTCTCTTGACAGGCAGGCACTTAGACTGCTGAGCCATCTTCCCAGCCCTGTTATTGGTTACTTTTGGTAGTTTGTATGTGTCTAGGAATCTGTTAATTTGCTAATTTGCTGAAATATGATAAGTAGTTACTATCTTCTGGATTTCATCAGTGTCTGTTGTGATTTTACCTTTTTCACTTCTAATTACATTGACATGAGTTGTTTCTAACTCTCTTGCTCTCTGTAAGTCTAAGAATTTATCTATTTTATTTGTTCTTTCAAAGAACCAGAGTCAGCCAGATAGCTTAGTGTATTAAAATATCTGCTTAGGCAGATGCAGGGTCGGAGGTTCTATCGCCAGCCTGCTGTGCCAGCCCTGTCCCTGGGGCACACTGAGATGTGACTGAGACTGGACATGGTGCGCGCCTGTACTCCCAGCACCTGGGAAGCTGAAAAAGCAGGATAATCACTACAAGTCTGATCTGTGTGGTGAGACCCTGTGGACCCTGCATTAAATACAAAAAATAAAATAAAATAAAACAAAACACCATAAACTAGCCAGCTTATAATAGAATTTATTTCTCATAGTTCTCGATCTTGGAAGATGTATGATCAAGATCTACTTCCTTGTTGTATGCCTGTAATCCCAACACTCTGGAGGCTGAGACAGGAGAATCACCAGGAATTCCAGGGCAGCCTGGGCTACATAATGAGTTCAAGACTAGCCTGAATTACAGAGTAAGACCCTGTGTCAACAAACAAATGAAGGAACCAAGCCAAAACAAACAAAAATTTATTTAATTTATTTGTTTTGTACAGGAATCAAACTCAGGACCTTGTGCTTTCTGGGCAGGTGTTTATGCCACTGAGCTATATCCTGATTTGTTGAGTTTTAAAAACTTACTTTAGTTT
>PVKN010038585.1:0-11037 GCA_004027915.1 Capromys pilorides
GTTCATTTCTGATGCCCATTTCTGGATTGGGTCTTTGAATTTTGGGACCCTAATGGTTTTTAGTTCTTTGTAAATTTTAGATAGGAGACCTTTGTCTGAATACTTATTAGTTAAAATCTTTTCAAAATTTGTGGGTTTTCTTTTCACTCTGTTGGTAATTTCTTTTGAGGAGAAGTTTATTTAGCTCACAGTTTGTGGAGGTTTCAGTCCATAACTGACTGGCTCAAAGACAAGGTGGTACATGGCAGAGGGATGACAGCTCATAGTGGCAGAAGGCAGCAAAAGCTGCAAGAGCAGAAGGAAGGAGTGAGCCTTGCTTCCTCCTTTATGCTTATGCAGGCTACCCACCCTAGACTGGGCACAGCACTCACACCCCCAGCCCCAGCACTAGACGATGGTCCAACTGCAAACTCTAGATCCAGCCACCTCCAAGAAACCTACGCCCCATCACTGAATGAGGCTGTGGAGGGACACTGAGACGCAAACCATAAGAGGTGGGGAAAGAAAGTAAAACTTACGGTTAATAAAACAAGAATCAGAATGACACCAAACTGCACATCAACAACAATGAATGCTGAAAGTCATTGAGAAATATTGCCCATTTTATCTTGCTTTCATACTGAAACCAGAGGGTAGCTGCTGATGGACATGCCTTCCCAGTTCTGGTGTTTCTCTCCACTTTGGTATGGCTGAAACTATACATGTACAGTGTTCCTGGGGGCCGAGGGTGAAAGCTCAGTGGCTTAAGCACTTGCCTGGGAAGTGCAAGGTCCTGGGTTTGATCCCTGGTACAAAAAAGAAAAGAAAAAGATTTCTATAAGGACAATGCTCCTAAACACTCTCTCTTCCCTCCCAGAGAGAGTTATTTAATCTAATTTGTGACTTTGAGAAAACGAACTGGGTACACACCGTCTAGCTCCTTCTTCTGCTTTCCTTTCTTCAGGACCAAACTTACCACAGGAAATATATTTGGGTTCTGCCAGCATAGACCATGAATCATGTCTCTCATCGATGTCTGTATACTTCTGTGGTTGAGCATTTGAACGCTCACTTGCTTCCAGACATGCGATAGTTTATCTTAGGAAAGGCACCACCAATGAAAAGTGCATCATTATTTTATGCGCCACAAAGAAAGAAAAATATTGACAATTAAGCAAAATGTTCCACTCTAATACTTTGAATTTTTAAATGCTTATTGAATAAGATTGTTTCTGTTAGAAATATGTATGCATGACATATCACTCTTTTGTACACATAAAAAGGAAAATAAGTTGGCTAACATATGTCCAAAATTTGCATTCAGAGTCTGGCTGTTTTGAATTACATTTTGACTCAGAGGTATCTATCTCCATGATTTACAACAAAACATCTTCCTCTTTGTCATTAAGAGGTAGCTTTGAACTCATATTGCTCTAAAATTTTCTCCCAAGCTGTAAGTGTCCAATCTGCCAGCACTTTATCTTTTTAAAGGTGTCAAAGGAAGGTTCTTAGACAACAAGCAGGACTCACATTCCTTCCTTAAATGGTCCTTAACAGTTTATTGACAGAAACATTCAGAGCAACAGTAGCCTTCTCTGGTCACAGAGAAGAACCCAAGCTCATACGTGTGTGGGCACTAACAGCCGTGTCCTGACTGCAGCCGGAGTGGCAGCAGTTGTAAGATGCCACTGATTGGAAAAGGTATCCTTAGTCCAGACAGGAAATATGAACAGAAAACTTAGCTGAGAATCAATGACATACAGTAGTCATTTTCCTTAGCACCTGCTGAATCATCAGTGTAAGTTCTGTCTCTTATCTGTTTTATTCTTTTATTATGTTTTCAACTGGCTCAAAACTTGGGTAGAAAAGAAGACCACCATTTCTTGGGCTGCTTCAGATCCAACACTAAGTATGATTATTATGCTTATTTAACAAGTTGAAAGATGGGCCCAGCAGTTAGACAGCTGACCCAAGGTTGCAAACAGCAGGGGCAGAACTGAACTGAACTGAGACCTATCCTATTCAATCCCTACAGACCACACCAAGCACAAAGCTTTCTGTAAACCACACTATGCAAGCCACTAGGAATTACCTTATGAGCAGGCCCCAAGCTGTGCATGGCCTTTGCAGGACCATCTAATAGCTTTCTTACAGTCAAAAGGCAAATGGAAAGGGGCAGCCATTGTGTGAGAAGAGACCAAAAGGTAGCATTGCCCTTTGCAAGAATAACAGGCAGTCTTGTGCAGCCAGTCCTCTTCCCCCAGCTTGGACCCAGCTTCCCTGGGGAGCTTTCCCTGTGGTGGTCCTGTGGGGCAAGGCGGCACTCCACCCACCCCCACGCACTAACTCCTCCTCCTTCGCTCTTAGACTGCATGGCACATTAACCGCAATTACTGACTTAAGCCTTTCCGCCACAAACTAAAAATAAGCTCGGAGTTGAGTCTGTCTAGACAGCAGTGCATTCCCAGTACTGAGCACAGGACCTGGTGCAGGACATTGCCCTACACTAGGTGTCACATGAGCACATACTGAGATAGTGTGGGTACAGGCCGTCCAGGAGCAGCTGTCAGCACACACAGTAAGAGCCATTAGAGAATTTTACAGACCGGTCCAGCGAAACCAGTGGTGCATTTGAGGGAAATATCACTGTTGTATGGCCAAGAGTGGATTGATTAGAGGCAATGCAATGGATGAGGAAGAGGAGTGAATAAAGAAACTACCAGAAAACAATGAGCAATAAGAAAGGGTCAGGGGCATGAACTAGAATTGTATTTTCAGAAGATTTGGGAGAAGGATATGATCAAGAAATTCAAATTCAGAGCCAAGCATGGTGGTACACACCTGTAATCCCAGCACTCAGGAGGCTGGGGTAGGAGACTGCTGTGAGTTTGAGGTCAGCATGAGCTACAAAGTAAATTCAAGACCAGCCAGAACTGCACAGCAAACTCCTGTCTCAAAAAAGAAAAAAACTAAATTCAAATTAAGCTGAAAGCAGAAATCAGACTCTTTGGGAATGGGGATTTTAAAAAAGCATCTCTGACCATGAAGGAGCAGCTCGCCTGCAGTAGACACAGAAGCCGAGCCACTGGTTGAGAGCACACGGGACAACACTGAAGAAGTGTAGTATTCCAGGAGCGCTGATGCAAAGACAGGAGAGTGACTAGATATGAAGAAAAGGAACACCCATGCAGAGAGGGATATTTCTTTTCAATTGAACACAGTTGTATATGTAAGTAAGCTAAGAATGAGAACCCTGAGATAAGCCATGCATGTAAACATCTGGCAATGAGGTGTCCTCAGGACAGAGGAGATGTGGGTGAAGCAGCTCTGTGAGTTTAAATGAAAAGAACTACAGCAGTCTTACTATCCTTGTAGAAATAAAAGCAGAGGGAATGGGCTCTGCTCAAAGATGGATGAAAAGAGCAACGGAGGAAAGGGTGTGGATAGAGGAGAAAGGACAGTAGACACCACTCTCATTGGTTGGTAAACCTTCCTACAAAGGAGTGCAAGTGAAGAGGTGCAGAACAAAACAGAAACATGGCTCTTGCCAGCTTCCTACTGGGTTGCATAAAGAAAGAACCCCAAATGTGAATAGAGCAAATCCAAACCCCCTAACCTGACTTCTGCCCATGGGATGGTCCTGAAGCCCTCAATGCAGCCAAGGCCACTGGAAAAGACCAACAGCAGAATCCAGTACAAATTTACTTTCCAAGACAAGTCAGAGCCTCACAGCAAAAGAAGAGCCTCCTGGGAAGGCCCTGACCCATTCCTTTAAATAGGCTCAACCGAGGGAATACCTTAGTATTCCCTTGAGAGGGCTCAAGAGCAAAGGAGTCCTGTCCAGAGCCAAAGGTCAATGCCTGGGCATAATGCACAGAATATGCATGAGGCCTGGTCATGGGGGAATCCCTCATCCCCTCCACACACATTATGTTGGGCCCCAACACATTTGTGGACCATTTGGTTTCCCTTGGAATTGACTGCAGCCAGGAGGCATGCTCTGCAGGCCAGAGGACCCCTTCAACCATTTGTGGCAGTCCTGCCTGATGTTGTGTGGTGTAGACATCCTTTTCTCTCACCTGTCCTGGGCTCACAGCCCCTTTCAGCAACAAATTCTTCCTTGAGCCTATATTAGTTCTCTTCTTTCAAGGATTTGTTTCAAGGGTATAATTGGCTGCACTTAGCTCCCCTCTGTCCATAAAACTATGAATCATCCAGGCAGAGATGGATCTCCACTGAACCAGAACAGGCTTATGGCTCAGGAAGGCACTAAAACATGCATATTTTATTTTATCATCCTGTGAGTATAGGGCAGCCAGGGCTCGCTTCTTTCTGTACAGGTTTACCTGAAGTAGTCAATGACTAAATAATGTATTGAATAGGTTGCATTTGATAAAAACTCAAGGCTACTTATGGAGGAAGCCAAGTTCAAAGGCTTACATTCTTATGACCTTTTTCTCCCAGAGATGATGAAGTCTGTGCTTCTGTTGCAGAACACAAACTCAATTAAAGCAGCTCCTAGACATTGCTGGCAGAGTCACTTTTGAATGTCCCCATCCTATAAATATATCATATTATAATATTAATGCAAAATCTGCTCAGTTTATTGCCTTGATCCCTTCACAGATCATTGATTAACCAGATGCCAAGTGTGTATCCCCTCTATTGTGTGTATGTATGTTTTATCACAGAGGAAGCATTATCAATCCCATCCAAAGTTCCTCGTTGAGGTTTTTCCTATCAATTGTTTCCTTATGGTTCGTAGCATATGGACAGTTTATTCTCTCATCAATCCTCAATGGGCCATTCCTGTCCTTGATAATAATAACAGCATTAATGGATGTGTTTCCATTTCAGGGTACACCATTATCTCAGCTAATTTAATTAATCAGTAGCACAGCACAGTGCCCCTGCTCCCTATTCTTTATCACATCCCCAAAACAATGTGCTGTTCAGCTACTAAGACTCAGTTTTCTCCTTTGAGAAGGAAGGAAGGTCACTAACTGAAAGGTCAGGGTGACCAGGATGGGTAATGGAGCAGGTTGCAGTGGAGGGTGGGCAAGGGCTCTGAAATGAAATAAAGTTCTTCTTTGCCAAGAGTTTCATGGTCTAATAAAAAAAAAAAAAAAAAAAAAAAAAAAAAAAAAAAAAAAAAAAAAAAAAAACAAACAAACAGCACAGCCAGAAGTTGATTCAAGTCACAACTCGGCTGCCTACTAGATATTAGAAAGTTTTAGTTCTTTGATTCTTGATGTCCTCATCTATAAAGGGGACACATGAATTGACTCTATATATAGCCCTTTAAAAGAATTAATAAAATAATATCAGTAGCACTTTAGCACAGGCTCAGTAGTCCATTCATGTCTGCTTTCTCAGCTTCTTCCTGTCTCTCAGCTGGGACTGCAGATAGGGATACTGTTACTGTTTACTGTGGATGTCACCCAAATAAAGTATGTAGGGTGGGGAGGATAGCTCAGTGGCACAGCACCTTCCTGGCAACTGCAAGGTTTTGAGTTTGATTCCCAATACCTACCAAAAAATATACATACATACATACATGCACGTATACCTACATACGTACTCTTAGTTAGTCTAGAGAAATGAGTCATGTGTGAAACGTGGTGGAGGGCATGCTGTCTCTGCACCACATGCTCCTGTATTCACCTATTGTCCATAACAAATGTGCATGCAGGAATAGACTGACAAACAAAAGAATTTCTAGAGTTGAGCTGTAGACCTACTGTTCTGTGTGTTCATGGAAACACATCTGGCCATCTATATCCATGGATTTCATACTCAGATGCAAATAATCTAAAATGTGAGGGGAAATTACACCAGTACTAAACATATCCAGACCTTAAGATTTAGCATCATTCTCTAAACAGTATAGTACAACCACTGTTCACATAGCACTTACATAGTTCTAAGTATTATGAGTTATCCAGAGATGACTTAAAGTACTGTATTCAAGAGAAAGTGTATAGGTTAAATGTAAGTACTGTGCCATTTTGTAATGGGCTAATGCATCTGCAGATTTTGACAGTCATAAGCAGGAGTTCAAGGAGCAGTTTCCCACGGATTATCAAAGCACCGACAATGCCACTCAGCAGCATTCAATGAGCACTCGCTAGGCATAATGTGCTACCACTCCAGCTATATTCTCATTCTCTGCAAAATGGATACTACATTATCCTCGTTTTACAGATAAGAAAATTGAGCCACAGAAAGGTCACCCAACATGTTCAAGGTCACATAGTGAGTGACACGCCCAAATGTAAACACAAGCGGTCCAGCTTTCCTAAGTGCCTCCAAGGTAAGGGCTCACTGCAAAGAAAATCAATGCAAGGCTTGAGAAGCCTACTTTTCCTACCCTAGAATTCTAAATGTCCTAAACAGTACTCTATATTCTTCTTAAAAGCCTCTATTATACCCTCTGCTTAAAGTTCAAAACCTCTCTATTGTACTCTTCCAGTGACCTTTAAAAGTACATTGCCTCCAGAGCACAACTAACCCACAGAGGAAAGGTGGACAGGAATTGGGAGCTCCTGCTGAAACTGTTCGCTTCCTTGGACTCTTCCTAGGAAACCTCATTTCCTCTATCCTTGTGTGTAAGTGAGGTCTCAGCTGTGCATCAGACTTTGAAATCTAGAACACAGCACAGAATAGATACTTTAAAGTCTCTGTAGTGGTACAGGAGGCCATGGTGTTAAGGTCAACTGATACTGAAGAAATGAAGCAATGGGAATCTGATGCAGTGGGCAAGGAAGGTGTCTGGGTATCAGGCCTAAGGAGGCTCTCATACTCATAGCTGTGCCACCCCTAAGCCTGATTTTTATATACTCTAACTTGAATATATAGAAAATTTGGTGAATCTGTATTCATGGTTTAACATATTTACATCCTACCTAAAAATGGAGATAAGAACTTGACTCCAAAGACAACCCAATATAACTTGTGTTCTTAAAATTCATCTTTCTTTGGCACTTCCCTTTGTTGCCCCAGATTTAACTCAGGAAGTATCTAATGATGATTCTTAGTTTAAAAAGCCATTTATGGATGGGTTCCTAGGATCCATCAAAACAGCAGGAATCTCTTCTTCTGTTACTCTGAACAACTCATCCCAGCTCTGTACTCCACAAGATGCAGCCAATCTCACTTTTTAAAAAGAAATAGCAATAAGAATACAAACCAGGGTGTTATAAGCTCAGTGGTTTGCAAAGATTTGTAAATCTTGTACTCAGGAGAGAATGGAGGACCTGGTCCTCAATCAGTCTCCTACCTCTTGGTCCACAGGAAATCGGGACATTCACCTTAAGAATAGATACTATGAGGCAAATCTGAGACTAGGGAAAATCCTAGAGGCACAAATAGCTCGACTAGCTCTTATTTTGGGCATAGAGAAAAGACCTCTTGGGCCTGATCACCTTGCATCCCCCAATTCTATCTGGATCTCCTCTTAAAGAAAAACTAATGGAAAAGGCAGGATATGAATATTCAATTGGAATAGCAAAACTCAAGTTTAAGTCTTTCCCTAAACCTTGAACAAATTTTCCTACCAATTCCACTCTTCTCTTTTTGATGTTTTTTTTTTTTTTTTAAGTTTAGGTCTATGTAACAAATCTGGCATTTTTATTTCATTGAAATAGCTATTAGATTTGGGGCAGGAAGGAGTCACCTATATGTTCCTGAATGTGCTGGCAGTCAGGACCTTTCCTCTTGTGTGGTGCTTCCTCTCATTCCCCAGAGAAATTAACAGCCATTTAAGTGGCAGCCTCACTCACACAGCATCACTGTCACATGTGGCCAGCTCCTTATTTTAGGCAGGTATGGCCGTTCTGCTTAGAATGTTATGTTACATTGCCAATAGCCTGGCTAATGCTTCTTCTGACAGCCAACATTGGCACTAGATCAACCTCCAGCTGAATGGCCTCAGTGTGCTGAGATCAAATACTGGGCTCTGCAAAGAGTTTGTAACTCATACTTCACGGTATTCAGGACCTGAGCCCAGTGGACATAATTTTAAGAACAACAGGAAGTTTCCCTGGAACAAGTTGCAGAGATGTGCAGGAACACACAGGAGGGCCTATGCCAAGGTGAGTGAGCTGCTCATCTTGACATTTCACGTAGACCTGATTGAACAAATCTGATGGTCCAGCTGGCCTTGACTCCCTAGATCTGCCCTAGCTCAGACCCTGTCGCCAGTAGTAGGTTGCTGCCTGTGGTAGCCTAGGAAGATATTAGCAAAATAAAAGTGACTGTTGTACCTTGCTCAATTCCTGTGGGTTCTTATGGCAAGCCCAGTACTGGCACATGAGCCATCAAACTACTTCCAGAGTGCAGACTCAGAAAATAGACTACTGGCTTTCCTTGCTTCAATTTTACTCTTGTTGTTCACACTCATAGAGCATCAAGGAGTGAACACTCCAGATGTAAACATAAAGAGCTTAGCCCTATATCATGATGCAAAAGCTCCTGTCATCTGCAGTCTAAGAAGTCAAGCCTTAGAAGATCAATTAGGAGCTTAATAATCCCATTGAGAGCTTTTCAGGAGACGGGATTAAGAGAAATCCAGAGTTAAAATACAAGCACAATTTGACTGTCTAGAATCCAGCAATGGTGAGGATTTTGATATATTTGAGAAGATGAACTCCAAGCCACTGCAGTCAGCTTTATGATATAGCGCAGGTCTAAGCTGAAAGAGCTGAGGCAGCTCCAAGGTGCAGAGGCAGCTGCTGGGGGAGCATCATCAGAGTACTTCCCTCAGGAACTGAATGCAACAGTGGTCCACTGGACCTGGCTGCCCAGATCTGCCACTGATTCAGACACCATCACCAGAGGCAGTGAGTTGTCAGGGCCAGCTGGGCAAGATTATATCAGAGCAACAGTGTGAAACAGATTGAGTCCTCAATGAACTTCTCATAGTCAAGACTAGTAGAAAGATGAAGATGATAGCAATGATGATGGCAATAATGGCTGTGACAGAAAATGTTTCTTGAGTTGAATCTTGACAGACAGAATAGACTTGTCTAGTTGAGAAAGGAGTTTATTACATTCCAAGGAGGAAAAGGGAACGGAGTTTAAAGTGAGCATATTCATGGAACAAAGATGCAGCCAACTAAGGAAGAAACCAATGGAAATCCACATGAATGAGGACTGTGGTATTGGCCAGCAGGTACTGGCTTTTCATGTCAGTGTAGAATGAAAAGGAGAGCAAAGGACCAAAGTAGTGAATGCTGTGTTTTAGGATGATCAAGATCCAGAGTTGAACAGGAAAGAAGAGATGAGAGAAAGGAGCTGAGTTTACAAAGCTCTGGGTGTGGTCCTGGGTGCAGGTAACAAGGTCCTGGTAAGGACAGTAATTTTGAGAATGAGTAATTCTTGCTCTAAGTTCTTCTCAGATTAGGGATTTAGGCATTGTTTCCAGAGACATGATGCACAGCTTGAAATTGTGTAAAGCACTACCTATTGCAGCAGGTGGAAGCATTTACCATCAAAGTTGCTATTGTCATTCTGTCATAGGCTTTAACCTTATAAAGCTTAGTTGAAGACTTGTAGATCCATTTATTTAGCCAATATTGAATTAGACCCAGCTAATGTCACCCCAGATCTATACCTTTGTCTTGTTTTGCAGCCAGGATGACCCCCAATAACAGCATGTACTCTACACATCAAGGAGCCCAGTTTCTGTGGCTGCCACCATCAGTACAACAGAGTAAAGAACCCATTAGGTCAGATTAACCAAGGTGCTTGCAATTGTAGGCCAAGACCACAAGGGCTCTGGTCCCACCTGCGACATTACCACAGAAAAGGAAAGCTTGTTCTTCATGATTTAGATTTTGACCTGCATTAGACAGGTAAGTTTTCATTTCCTTCCAAGGACACAATATATTACTGTGTTTCCTGTTCCTATAATAAAATATCTGGAATTTTATAAAGAAGATTTATTTAGCTCATCATTTTAGAGACTGAAAGTCAAAGACAGAGAAGCTCTATTAAGTCGGATTCTGTGAAGGACTTGGTTAGGCAACTTCACAATAGTGAAAGAGAACATGTGTGGATGGAGACCCCATGAAAACAACTCAATGGAAAGACTTGCTCTTTTTATAATAACTCTCTCATGTGGGAACAAACTCACTTCTTAAGACTAGCATTAATCTCTTCCAAAGCTGATGTCCTCACCACCCCATTCCCTTGTCCTAGAATTGCCTCTTTAAGGTTCTACCACCTTATTAGTTCCAAGAGTCCTCCAAAGCATGGACCACAGTAACTCCTATGCCCTTTCTCAGGGTTCAATCTGAAAAGACTAAGCAATTTACTGCCCGTGTTACACAGCTGCAGTTGACTTCACAATGCCTTCCCTTTAGTCTTCGCTATTATTTCCCACAAATTTCAATCTCTACTCCCAAGCAGTAGTAGGTACTCATGAATAGAGAAGCCAGGTAAGACAAACAATAGCGATTTTATGTGAACTCCAACATGTTCTGTTCTGTTCTAGGTGTTGAAAAGAGATTGGTGTCCCATGCAACAAACAGTTCCTGCTCCATATTCATGGAGATCTATCCTATAAGTATTGCATATAACTACTTGGAAAGCAATGGACTAAGCTCTCCAGAGTATTTAGCAAAGGAACCTGAACTAGACAGGGCAGAGAGAGTGCGAGTGAGATGCTTGCCTTGAGCACTGTAGAGTAAGTATGAATTTAGTAGGTGCAGTTTGCTAGAAAAGAAGGGAGAGCATGTTGAGTATATGAAAGAGTGACAAAGTCAGAGTGCCCACCCCCAAACCATTCTAAAAGTGTGAATGCCTTGTTCCTTCCCAAATACTGCCACTTGTCTGACTTTGCTTACTGAATCAGTCTTGATTAGTGCCTGGGGAGATTCTTCAGTCTTCCTCTGAACCTTGGCCAGACTTGGAAACTGCTGGCATAGACACTGAGGACCAGCCCTGAGCTAGAAAAGAAAGGCTCTTGGTGGGCCCTTTTATTGCTTCCAGATGCCGTGAGCTTTCTTCTTAACTTCTATATCCTTTTTTTCTATAATCCTTGTCCATTGTATATAA
>PVKN010038586.1:0-11035 GCA_004027915.1 Capromys pilorides
CAAATAAGATATGACATTTAAGTACTTACTTAATATAATTCAGAATATAAAGTATAAACATATTATGCAAGCATTTGATGGTTGCTTTATAGCATCACAACTCACAATGAGAGTCTCTTTTGTCCTTATCTTTTAAATAAGAAGACAAAGCATAATTCCCAAAGCTGAAGTCCTCATGAATCATGACATAAAGGCCAGTTTGTTCAATTCCATGCAAGACTATGATTCATCTCTTGTCTTTGTTTCATGCTGGGAATCTTAGGGAGATCAAATCAGACAGTGTAGTTCCTTTGGGTACAGGAGCTGATCTTATTCTGATCAATGTTGCCACTTTTATCGGCTCCATCTTTTGTTTTCTTAACAACTAGCAATCAAAGAGAGATAGCTGCTTGTTTCAACTGGTTCATTTGGCACTTAACTTTTCAAGGATTTACTGTTGAAAGCCAAACTTGATTTTCTGTTTAAAGTTATCAATAGCATCTACGGTGTTGCTTTTTTCATTTGGTATACTGCCTTGAACTGGTGTGAGTTCCATTTGTAATTTCAGTAACTGTGTTTTTGTTTGTTTGTTTACGTATTATATATTTGGTACAGAGGCTCACTACCTATGCAGCTCAGATTCGTAATGATCCTCTGTTTTCAACCTGCTCAGGGCTGAGATTACAGGTATGTGCCACCATGTCTGGTCTCAGTGGCTGGCTCAGCATGCCCAGGGCTGGGACTGATATAGACCGTGGTGTGGGGGATTGAACCCCGGTCCCTTCGCTTGCCTAAGCAGGTGCTTAATCAGCTGAGTTATATCGCCAGCCCAGTAACTATGTTTTGAAAAAAGGAGTGAAAATTTCCATAGAAAGTGCAAGAAAGTATTCATACTCTGTGACTACAACTAGTAATCAGGATGCTTACATGGGGAGCATGAGTGAAACTATAGATGTCTTTGTAAATGGGAATATATATATATGATATATATTATATATGATATATATATTATATATAATATTATATATATACCACATTGAGAGAAATATTCCAAAAGCTATTGTCATGGAAATGAAGGTTTGCATTAACAAAGCAGAGTAAAAACATGTCCTTTCTCTGTGCACATTCTCTGTCATCAGCTATAGCAGGTCCTATGTAAGTTTTATTGTCTTAGCAATATACAAAAGAGCATCATGCTACATTTTAGATTTCATGATTATAAATTAAAAATCAAATATTTTAAATGTCTCTCTATATGTATTCTTTTTAAAATAATGAATTTGTATTTATTTTTATGTATTTAGTACAGGGTCTATAACATCTCATTACACAGATCTGACTCATAGTGATCCTCCTATCTTCAGCCTCCCAAGCGCTGGCATTGCAGGTGCACACCCCCATGCCCAGTCTCAGTTGCCATCTCAGCATGCCCTGGGGGTGGACAACATGGCATTGTGGCAAACTAAACCCCAGTTGCAGTGCCTGCCTAAATAGGCTCTTTAGGCCACTGAGCTGGCTGGCCCAAATTAATGAATGTTTATACAATTTCTCTTTCCACTTTATTTCTGCCTTCACAATTCACTGTAGTGTTCAAACATCTGGTTCTTTCTGCTCTTGAGGACAATTTTTTGTACCACAGTCAGATTTTATACCATAGAGGCCAAAGGGAAATTGACTATGTCAAAACACTCCAGTAAGGTTGCTTATTACTTATAAAAATAAAACACTGATCTTATTTTGTTTCAACTGCACTGTACAAATACCCATCCTTAGTGAATTGCAGCCTATTTTCAGTATCGTTATTTCTGTTGACTAATTCTGTATTTGTTTCCCAAAATTAAATTCAGCCAAATGATGTTCTATTGGAGGCATCTGTATGTTATACTGAGACAAGAACTTGGAGAGAGAATAATATGAGCCAATATTCAAATATGACTTTACAATTTACAATTTACAGTGATTTTACATATATGCTGTCATTTGATATTTTTGAATCACATGAGATTGTTCAAATTTTTCATCTTTTGAAGAAACTTAAATGATCATGATAGGTGAGTTTATTTATTGCTTTCAGGCAAAACCAGTTATGTTGAAATAAGTGAAAATATTATCCATGGACAAGCACTGAAGACACAGCACATGATCATCCTGACTCCTCAGTGAAATCATAGCTCCTTTTTATAGCTGACAAAACTGAAATGTGGATTTTGATCTTGGCTCATGCAGTGATTCACTTTGAGTCACTGGATAAATCAGTACTTTCTGTGGGACTGTAATTTCTCCATATGAAGTTAGATTGTATGTCTAATGTTTCTCCATAAACTAAAACTCTGATTCTTTGCCTCTCTCAATTTTCTTGTGCCAAGCTGGCTTCCATGAGACATCATTTTCTTCAGCCTAGGAGAGTCAAGTATATAGAGAATTAAAAAGATATCCAGACACTGAAAATACAGAGTCTTGCTTGATCCAATAGGAAGGGGTTATCATCAGAAATGTTATGGCCCTTCATGTCTGCCTGTCAGTATCTGCCTACGTACAGACAGACAGACTAATGGAAAAGGACACAAGCTTGCAGGTAAGAGGAGGGAAGTCTCACACAAGGCTATGATGCTACATCAGTACACATAACTAATGAGTACAAATAGCTTCCCTGGTTTATCCTAAAATCCCCTTGGTATACAGCTGCCATTGATTTGGGATTTGCTCAGAATGCTGAAAGCCAACACTGTCCGAGAGTGTTAATAGCAATGGAAACAGCCAATGTTAGAATATATAGTCCGTCCTTGAGTAACTGAGGTGTACAATAGGGACAGAAATGTAGAAACACACACTCAAGTGACCTCCTCTGATATCTACTGGATCTTCTAGAACTAACACTTCTCAACTACCCCACACCTACAATGAAAAGTCTACTGAATCTCAGCATCTTGCAATATGAAGATCCCTTCCCACTAACATACAGTGTTTGTCAGAACATAGAAGTCAGAAGGCATCCTCCCTCCCTAAAGCTCAGGGTTTAAGTAATCCTGTCCCCTAGGTTTTCTGACAAGAATCTCAATTTTACCAGCTATAATAGCTCAGCTTCAGCTATGTGGCTCATTTGCAATAAGAAATGTTTCTGTGAGAAGAAGTCTCTGTTTACTGTTATTCAAAGATGGGAAATGCAAAGCTGGAATCCCAGAAATCATGTATGACAAAGCCTAGGAAATAAACCAAGACTTGATTGTCACATCGGTGCTTTCTTTCCCATAAAATTTCCCCAGCACTCTTGTTGACATTTACCACTTAGAGAGGAGTGAGTCAGGCAGCCAGGAACAAGACATCAGGCACCTGTATTTCCTTTGTTAAAGGCCTGAGAGATGTTTAAACCTCCACTTCCTGGCACAAAGCAAGAGCAGCCCCTAAAGGTAGAAGAACTGCAGAATAAGGCCTTGTTATTCAATAGTAGGATGAAATATCAGCATTATTTTTTTAAGAAAAGCCATACGACTAAAGTGTTATTAATATCCAAGTCTTAGAAATTCATTCACTCTTTAAATTCTAAGCCCCATAATTTAATTATCTCCTTATGAAGTTAGCTTTAGACTATTTCTGTATTATTTTCCTGCTGTTGGTTCACTTTCTTTCCCCTGTTTAATTCCCTGCCATGCCTGATGGATTCATTCTTTTTGGGGTTCATGGCATTGTAATCTTCACTGTTTCTTTCTAGAATGTTCTGCAGAATGTTTTTGGAGTGCTGCTTTGGTAGTCATGATTTTCTTTGGTGTTTTATTGTCCTGAAAGTCAATTTTGAAAGATCCTTTTTTTGGAGTACAACAATTTTGGTTGAAGAGTATTTTCTTTTGGGTTTGAAATACT
This sequence comes from Capromys pilorides, assembly GCA_004027915.1. Taxonomy (NCBI): domain Eukaryota; kingdom Metazoa; phylum Chordata; class Mammalia; order Rodentia; family Capromyidae; genus Capromys; species Capromys pilorides. Next base: position 3,838 of record PVKN010038586.1, read on the forward strand.
TCACTCCAAGCTCTCCTTGACTTATAAGTTTGTGTTGAGAAGTCTACTGCAATTTTGGTGAGCTTTCCTTTACAGGTGATTTTTCTTTTCTCTAACAGCTTTTAATATTCTTTCTGTTCTTGTGTTGAAAATCTTGAATCTTGACTATTATGTTTCAATGTAGATTTATTGTCATCATGGCTAATTGGAGTTCTATATGCCTCATTCATTTGTATATTAAATTCTTTTTCTGTGATTTGTGAAGTTTTTGTGCCATTGCTTCTGTGAAGATGTTGTTATTGTTTTCACTGTCTCCTGATTTTTTTATTGACTTTGGAGAATCTTATATTGCTCTTTGCATTATCTAATAGCCATTGGATTGATTTTCCATGATCTCTTACTATTACTAAGAAATCTTTCTTTCTGCTGTCACTAACTATAGTCCTGTCTTCTAGATCTGATATTCTCTCTTCACAGTTTTTCATTCTATTACATATACTTTCAATAGAATTGTTAACCTCCTAGATATCTGTTGGAATCTGTTTCATTGGTTCCATTTCTTGCCTATGTTGGGCATTTATGATTCCCTTCATTTTTCTAAGGGCCTTTATTTTTTTAATCTGTATTGAATCCAGATTCACTATGTCCTTAAGAATGATCATCATCTCTAGTTATCTGATAAATTGCTTCTGAATTGATTTTTTTTCTAGAGTCCCATTCATCTATTATGTTCCTGGTACTGTTACCACTTCAGAAAGTCCATGTGGATGGCTTTCAAATTATTCTATCTCTTTGGCCCCTGGGTTTGCTTTTGGTAAGCTAGAAGTCTGAGGTTGAATCTTGCTTCAATATCTTCTCATTTTCTTGTCTTTTTTAAAGTTAAATTCATGTGTTGATGCTTATAAATTGCTTATGCCAGGAAGCCTTATTGCTAGCATCATGAATTCTTAGGAAATGACTACTTCTCATAGATGTCTTCCAGGTACAGCTGGATTTTAGGTTTTGGCTTTGTTGCAAGATCCTACCTCTTTAATTTATTGAAGATTAGAAGTTGCTGCCCATTTGACCCAGACCCTCATTCTGTGGTACTTGCCTATAGCATTTTTTTAAGATTCTCAGGCAGTCTCAGTCTTTACATTACAAGAAACAGCAGTTGATTAGAATAATTATGTCATCTTGGCTAAAGTACAACTAGTCATAGCAATAGCATCAAGCACATGTTTGAAAATGGCACAGTAATAAATATTAATTTGCTACCTTAAACCACATGAACAAGATTTATAGCTATATTGCAAAATTTAAAATGCACCATAAATTTACATACAGTAAATATACCCTCAATATGGTGATTTTTACCTTCAGTGGAGAAAATGTGAAAGGGATTAGGGGAAATATACAGAAATAGAAAATGACAAAGAACTTAGCAGCAAAGCTGGAAGGCAAAGGAAGATTATGGAAACTTTGTGAAGAAACAGAAGGGAAAGAAGAAGAAATAAAATCAAGAACATAGTCACTGGTAGATAGGGCAGATAGAGCCTGGTTCCATGTTGACTGATCCCAGTAAGCCAGCAGTAGAATTATAGCCAGGTAGTTTATAATCCCAAGAAACCTGTGTCTTTAGTTCCACTGAAGTTCAGGCTGCTTCCGGTTTCTGCAGGTGAGGCTGGGATCTGAGTTGTTCAGTGCTTTAGTCCATGAGAACTTGCATTTTATCCAAAAAGCCCTGCTAGATGCTACTTATCATCACCAAAAGATGGATAGTCATACAGATAATGAGAACGTGGAGGAGAGAAGGAAATGGGAGATTCAGAAATGAATAATTTTTCATGTTTGACTTTATCATTTGTATTTCCTGCTATTAATTAGTATCTCAACATGACACCATGAAAGGTATTAAAAATAGAACACAGATTGATATTAAGAGTTACATATAATTTCCAACTTTACCACAATATTTCTGAATACCTTGTATTTCAAATGGCATATCCAAGAGCATGCAAATGGTGGGAAAAGCTAAGCCATATAAATAGTTCGCAACCTTGAAATCACTGTTTTCTTTCTGTTATTAAGAGCTTACCAAATGCCCAGCACTGTTGTAAGAGTTTACTCTCACAACCTTACCTACTCTTAAGAATTGTTCTGAATATTATCAGAACAATTAATTAATATTATCCAATTTATTATCATCCAATTTTAAAGAAGAAAAATTGAAATAACTTTCAAGCCTTATGGTAATTAAGAATACAAACTCAGATGTCTCTGATTCTTGAGATTAGCCTATAAATTAGCATATGGCACCTTACCCCAAAACAGTCCCAATGTTGATATAACCTCAGAGGCTTTGCATCATGACACCACTGGTTACCTTTACAAACACTTTTATTATTCTAATTACTTTCTCTCAGTTCTTGGAGAAAATCTTCATGCTGGTTAAGAATACCACACTCTGTTCTATCAGTGAATTAACTTCCTGAGTAAGTAGGAAAAGGAAGCATTGTTTTCTGAACAAAGGTAGCCTTATAATCATCAAAACCTTGGTGATACACCATGATGTTAAGGATGTGTCATTTTAGAAATGAATCACACTCATAATCAAATTCCCCTTGTGGTACCAGAGAGGGGCATACAGCTGTGTATGACTGAACTGGTTCACTTGTGCATGAACACCATCTGCTTTTTGTAGCTCTGGATAATATTTTTCATTTCAGATAATGAATCGTTAGAGGAGAAATGATAGAGCAGCTACAGGGATTGTATTTTTGTCTTTTCTAAGCTAATGATGCTTCAGTAATGAAGTCCAGATGCATTGTGATATAACAATGTGCCTTTTATTACCAGACAGCTCTTAGACTCAATTTCACTGGCAAGACTTTGAGCAATTTGCTCTTCCCTTCCACTCTTGGTACCTTCTCAGGACATGCACATGAGTGGCTCAATGCAGCATACAAAGAAACAGGTTGGACCGTGAACATATTTCCTCTGGTTATCTGTAAGCCTATGGCTCATGTTTCAAAGTGTAGGTGAGATAAACTCTCTGAAACCAAGGTTCTTTTGATTTAATCAAGAAGAATCACAGATCAAGGACTCTGGTCTCCACCAAGGTAAATCCAATATAAGCAGACTAGTTTTTCCACTCATAACATCCCCCATCTCTTGGGGGATATATATATCCAGCCTGCCCTTGGGGTGGGACTGGTGCAGCATATGTTGCTGGGGATTGAACTGCAGTTGCCTAAGCTTGCCTAAGCAAGCACTTTGGACCACTGAACCATCTTGCCAGCCCCCAGTATTCCCTCTCTTTGGACTACAACTCCTCATTGGCGAAATGAAGAAACTAACTTCTTAGACTTTTAAAAATTTGTATAACCCACTTAGTGAACAGGAAGCTCCTTTAGAAAAAAATTTTTTCCAGGTAGTAGTGATACCCTAAGCACAGCTACTCAGAGTTGCTCACCCGTTACATCTTCCCCTTTTTGTGACCTCTACACCATTGTTCCATTTTAGAAGGTTGTGATATTCTCTCAAGATCTCAGTTCCATACCAAGAACCAATATGCATCATCTGGTCATAGGCAGACTCCCCACCATATGGAGTAGTCGCTTCAAGATTTTCCATGTCTCTGACACATCTATCACATGTCTTTTACATTGTACATGTCATAAAACTAGGCATGGCTGAGTTTCCCACTCAAGAAAGGAAGTAGATAAAAATGAATCCACCCTATCTGTATTTTTTAAGGAAATAATTAAGCAACTTCAAAAGTTATTAACAACAAATGACTGTAGCACTATTGTGTTATTAACCCTTGTATAAGATCCCTACTCTAGGGCATAAATAGAACTTCTATGACTTCAAAGTTCAATTGTTTCTTTATAATTAGGCAGTATAACACCTAATTTGATGCTAAGCTGCAGTAATTCCATTGGCTTCAATTTTTTCTGTTTCACCTTTCCCTCATCTTTATGCTTCTGTAACTAATGTGAAAAACTATCACTTTTATTTTAAGTGAGTCTCTTTGAAATGGTTTGTTTTGAAAGAAGTTGGGATTTAAGTCATATGAGACAAATACATATATTCTGAATCTTCAGCTTAATTATCAAAACAGTTCATTTACTATAAATGACTTACAATACAAATCATATTATAAAGCAGAAGAAATGGCTAATTTTGAAATTTCGCAGACAATGTGTCTACTATACAAGAATACAAAATTGACCATTTTCAATTACTTTGAAAACAATGAAATGGAAATAATAATGACTTTCTCTGTAAGAGAAAGAATAAAGTGTACACTTTCACTGTGTTTATACTGCAACTGTGAAATATGTCCCATGTGGTTCTTAATGGAACTTTAAAAATTTCCCCTGGGTCATCCCAAACTTCACAAGTTTTAAGAGGCAGTATATTTTCAATAAGAAGATCTAGAAAACACCAGCTAGCAATGTTACAGTGTAAAATGTTTTTCTACTTGGTTTCCAAACCCTAAAAAAGAAGAAAATTGAAATCATGAGATTTTTTTTTACCATGCCCATGGAGATTTATGAAAAAGACAGTGGTCATAAATCATTTGGAAAACTGAGCCCCTTTTTTCCCCCACTGATTCTCTGTGCTAGATGGTTTGTAAGGCAGCTTCAGTTTTTATTCTACCTCTGTCCGGGGCCAGGTGACTTTGAAGCAGAGCATTCTATTCTTCCTCCCCAGGACAAACAAAGGAGTATGAACCAGGTGGCTACAGGACAGGGAAAAGGAAAAAGGAAAGCAGTGCTACAGAAGTGGATCAGCTGTATTTGGGGTTGAATTGACCCAAGCTCCAGCCAGAAGTGCAAGTGACCACAACAAGGAAGGGGGTAAGGATGGGGTTAGGCTGGGCCTGAGACTAAAGTCATCACTCCACCTGGTGATCTGGACTGATCCAGAGAATGTGATTGAAGTGACCCATCTCTAGTGCAGAGCCAAGGGGTCTGAGGACTTTGGCTCTTGGCTCCCTTTTGCTCCTCTGCTTCTGCCTGAGAAAACTAGTTTGTTGGAGGACAAGATAAAGCACAGAACAAAACTTAACTGCCCACATGAGGCTATCCTACTCCTCCAACAACTGACCACAGACTCATGAGTAAGCATAAATGTCACTTGCCAACTCATGAACTTATTACAACTAGCACATTCCACCATTTTGCTATTTACACATCAAAGAGAGAATCAGCAACCTAACTTCTGACTGCCAGAATTAAGATTCAGAAGTGTTTGATGAATTTGCTCAGCTCTGAACCCAGCTATCACTTATAGCTCTCTGATAGTTTAGCTTCTAGCATAGGATTAAGGTTGAACTATGAATAAACTACACTCACTCAAATGTCATTCAATTAACACCTATAATTCAACATATGGAAACTTTAGTTACCTCAGACTTAAATATTCTCTGAGAGGCTCCAAACTGGTTTTTAAGAGCCCAACATAGGAAATCAATAGCTTTTTAAAGGAAGCACAGTGTTTTGGGCAACATATTCTGCATTTTTATGACATTATTTTCTGAAATTAAATGCTATACTGAATGGATCATGACTTTGTCCAAACATGAAAACAACTACATGTGTTTCTGCATTTTACCACTAACCATCAGGAAAATTCTATGGTAATTATTTCTAAAAGATCTACTGAAATGCTGGGCTTCAAAGGACAGGAATATAATTCAGGGCAAAATGCTACTTCAAGACCAAACATAGTTTTTCTTATCAAAACACATACTCTATTTGTACTTAGGTTAGAATCACAGGCTCTGGTATGTTCTAGAAGTCAGGGCAAAGCACCTATTGACAGATAGGTTTGAGTACTGACTTAACTTTGCAAAACCAGTTTTTCTTTTATTTCTAGTATTAGTTATGAATCCCACTTTTATGGTTGGGTTAAGTGTTCTTGAAATGGGTTTGTCAAAAAGTGGTACTCTAGAGACTTTATAGGGAAACTTTAAGAAACAGGCCTAAGAGGACCCTATTTGGGAGGCCCTGTTCTCTTCCACTCCCTCTTTGCTTCTGGGCCTTGAAGTGATCACTTTGCCCCACATTGTGCTTTTACCACTGCCATTCAGAACCTTCACTGGGAACCAAGGCAATGGCTTCATCTGTTCTTGTAGAATCAATTTGTTTTTGCTTCATAAATCAATCATGTCAGTTTTGTCACTGTAGTGATGAAACTATGACTAATACAGTCACTGTAACTCAGCATAGATGCAACTTTTGGGGACAGAGACTGGATGATCACCTGTATTAGAGAGAAGCAGGATCACATGTGTGCTTCCTGCATTTTCTGGGTTTTAACAGTGCACTCTCCCAAAAAATCATAGGTTGCCACTTTAACATCAGAAGCCCAGAATGTGATATAATTGAAGTAAGTCTTTTAACAAGTTACAATCAAGTTACTAGAATGGGCCTTACTCCTGCATGATGATGATGTCAGAAAGAGTGGAGTTGTGATACAGATCTACATGAGGAAACCAAGTTATGATTCAGTTTAAGGTAACCATCAAACCCAAGAATGGAGCCACAGGAAATAAATGACCTTCATAACACTTTGTCCTCAAGCTTCTAGGCCCCAGAACAGCAAAATAAATTGCCACTGTTTAAGCCATCCCATCTGAGGTACTTGTTTACAATAGGCTTAACAAAATAACACATTGGGGTGGGAAAATTGAGCAAACTGTCAATTCAGTGACACCTTTATGATACAATTATTTAAGGGGTGTAGGAGCAAAGCATGCTCTTAAGACTTCGGTTTCAGAGTTTGACACTTTTCCTGTGGCTGGGAACTGAAATCCAGAAAGAAATTTAGACAGCTCATCAGATTTTAGGAATTGTTCCACTTGACTTGTGGTGTCTCAATTTTTAATCTCTAGAACTGGCATCTGCAGTGTTTTTATTTTAACGTCAGGTGGAGGTTGACAGACATAGCACTCAAGAGTTGATAATGCAGTTGTGTCCTACAGGAATTTGGGGCAGGAATTCATTTGTAAAAAATAACAGATAGTCAAATATGGATGTTAGAGATAGAAAACAATCATGAAAATAAATTTGGATTCACTTATTAAAGAGGGGTGATGGTAATGATGATATCTTTATCAAGGAGTTTTTGAGGACCCATCTTTTCATTGACTTCTTCCTCATGTCATTTGTTTTCTTGCTTAGAATTGATAGATGGATGGCCATAGTTTTTTTCAGTCTATAAACTT
>PVKN010038587.1:0-10993 GCA_004027915.1 Capromys pilorides
TATATATATATATATATATATATATATGGATCACCATATATATACATATATATATATATGACATCACCAGCTATCCATAATCATGTGAGTAGTCTGAGATGACAAGTTGTTCCTGATTTTATAGGAGAATTTGAACAAGCTGATGACCAACCTAAGGAGTACCCATCCTCATTTTGTGAGGTGTATCATTCCCAATGAAACTAAAACTCCAGGTAAGAAATTCTGAAGTAAAGGCATAAAAACATGATTATCATACTATCTTTTTCATAACTCTACAGTGAAATAAATATGTATTTTCAGGTGCAATGGAGCACGAACTTGTCTTGCACCAGCTGAGGTGCAATGGCGTGCTGGAAGGCATCCGCATCTGCAGGAAAGGGTTTCCAAGCAGGATCCTTTATGCAGACTTCAAACAGAGGTCAGACTCTTCTAATTATGGGATATTTTCAAGTTTAGTACAAACAAGTTCAATGCAAGCAAATCGAGGAGAGAAAAATATGTCTCTATATGCTATTCTTAATTTGCTACAAAAGAAGTAAAACTTACAAACATCAGAGCACTTTTTAAAAATAGCTATAGGGGCCAGTGAGATGGCTCAGCGGTCTAAACTGCCTGCTTAACCAAGCTGAGGCAACTGCAGGAACCATGGTTCCATCCCAAACACCACATGCTGTGCCAGCCTCAACCCTAGGGCAAGATGAGCCAGCCATCAAAAAAAAAAAAAAAGCTATAAATATACTACATTTTAAGTACTGGAAAGAATTTTTTAAAATCAGATTTCTAAGTACCTAATGTAGCTCATAGATGTGCACCTTAACATCAATAATTGTGAGAGCTACCTTTTCCACTACTGAATATGTTTGGGTCATCTTAATCTTCATAAAACACCAATAGAGGTGAATAGTATTATGACTTTATTTTAAAGATAAGAAAACTAAGGGCTGGCAAGATAGCTCAGCAGACTAAGAACCTGCTTAGACAAGCACAGGGACTGGGGTTCAATTCTCAGCACCACATGCTGACTGGTCCCACCACTGGGCACACTGAGCCAGCCAACAAGACTGTGCATGGTGGTGCACGCCTATAATCTCAGGGCTGGGGAGGTTGAAAACAGGAGGATCACTATGAGTCTGAGCTATATAGTGAGACCCTGTACCAAATACATAAATTTTAAAAAAAGACAGACTGATGCTCAGAGAGATTAAATTATTTGCTCCCAAGTCACACAGTTAACATATGGCTAATGCAGGAACTCTTCCATCAAGGTTGAAAATTTTAATTATGAATCCAAATAAGCCATATGCATTTTATATTGGTTTCATCTCTATTTTTCTTTCACACACTGGCCTGCTAATGTTTCCCAGAAAGAGAGGGGACACGTCACAATGACAACTTCCTAGATCTCTTTTCTCTTCCCTAGATAATCCTGTTTTGAGATTCAAAGAAGCCTGTGTTGTATAAAAGGGAGCTGGTCTAACCTAAATGGAGGCACTGTAGAGTTGATGGAGAATGCTCTGGCTCAAGACCAAGAGTTTTTAGATCATTAGGAAGGTAGAAATAGAAAGAAAGTAGCTTTCTTGGACTCAGAGTCATAAAAAGCAAATTTAACCACTAAGATAATGCATTACACTTTTTAAGGCCATCTACACCTTATGTGAACAAGATTATATACATAATACTTGCCTGAGAACAAAGTTTGATGCAGAACAGAAAACTGTAACTATATAGGGAAGTAAAATAGAAGTCGATAGCCAAGAGATTAAACATTCCTCTAAAAAAATGTTCTTCCTATGAGAATATTTTTAAAAAGCTCCAGCTTTCAAAATGAATCGCTCTTTAGCTACCATTTTTCTTTAGTAAACCTGGTTTTTAAAACTATATTTTTATTAACAGATACAAAGTATTAAATGCAAGTGCTATCCCCGAAGGACAGTACATCGACAGCAAGAAGGCTTCTGAGAAGCTCCTCGGGTCTATTGACATTGACCACACCCAGTATAAATTTGGTCACACCAAGGTAAGGTTCTCTGCATCCAACTTGATGCTCTTCTTGTCCCTTTGAATTTTATGTACTGTTTCTTATCTGCACCATTGCCTATGTGCAGGTCTTTTTCAAAGCTGGTCTTCTGGGGCTCCTAGAGGAGATGAGAGATGACAAGCTGGCTCAACTGATTACTCGAACCCAGGCCATGTGCAGAGGGTTCTTGGCAAGGGTGGAGTACCAGAAGATGGTGGAGAGGAGGTAAAAAAAAGAAAAAAAAACATGGTTTATCCACATCTTCCCTCTTCAGAAACACACTTGAGATGGCTTACAGTTAAGATGCAGTGTTGATAAGGATGTCAAATAAGAAGGGTTGAGTAACAGTCCTGTAATGAAGTGGAGGGCGAAACTTAACAATCATGACCATGGAATATATTTTGAGAGTTAGGGTAGAGTTGAGAAGCATCAAGTGTACACAGCTCTTATCTAACAAAAGAAAATACACTAATGAGTAAACCAACACAAATTCTTGCCCTTGCATTTTATTTTAACATGAATTTATTGCATAGATTATTGAATAAGAGTAAAATGAAGAATGGTTTTATATAGGACATAAAAATGAATTCCATATGATCATTTATATTGAACTTTATTATCTAAAATATTAAGGGCATTTGAGTGTGAAACACTTTGTGTAACAAATAAATACTATGTCCTCAATGAATGCAGCTTCCTCTTGATCTAACTTGATGCAGAAACAAAAGGGAAAGACATGAGAGCTAGGCATCTCAGTTTACAAGATGCATCTAACCAAGACCAATTGCAAGCAGTGCATTTTACATTGCTACCTGTGTATCCACACATATGTGGATGTGTGTTTGAATATGTAAGTAATTTATGTTAAACAAACTTTTTTCCATTGCAATTATGCTAACATTTTGTACTCTATTTTATTAAAAATAAATTTTATCACGACAATCACATCCACACACACACATACATTTGAGTAGCTACTTGTCTATATGAAGAAAATAATTTTTAAATAATCTAGATTTCAATAAGTGTGTTGCTATAGAGTAGAAGACAAAATTCAAACATTAAAATACATAACCAGATAATGTCAAACTAATTATGAGGCTTTAGAAAATCTCATACACAAAATTCCTCAATGGTCATGTTCTCTTTCACTATCTGCAGGGTGGTATAATAAAAAATGTTTCAGAAGATCTACTATAAAACATTGCTCTTCAGAGGTATTTCTTGATTCATGTCATCTCACAAATTTGGTTTTAAAAAAAGCAAGATTTCTAGTCCCACCCTAAATCCTCTGAATCTAACTTTATGAAGGTAGAGTATAAGAATCAGCATTTTTTACCAAAACTTCAGAAGCAATAATGAAGAGAAATTAATAAGCAGCAAGACCTTGACTATCACACCAAAAGATATTTTTTAATCTGCACATTTGAAAGCAAGTGAGCAAATGAAGAACAGGGTAGGGCCAGAATCTTTCCAGCTCACTTTCAACATTTTTATCGTATCTCTTCCTCCACAAGTAATCTGATTTACAACTACTGCATTTCAGGGAGTCCATCTTCTGCATCCAGTACAACATCCGAGCCTTCATGAACGTCAAGCACTGGCCCTGGATGAAACTCTTCTTCAAGATCAAGCCCCTGCTCAAGAGTGCAGAAACTGAGAAGGAGATGGCAACCATGAAGGAAGAGTTCCAGAAAACCAAGGATGAGCTTGCCAAGTCAGAGGCAAAAAGGAAGGAATTGGAAGAAAAGATGGTGTCACTGCTGAAGGAAAAAAATGACTTGCAGCTCCAAGTTCAGGCTGTATGTTGGAGTACTATCCTGGGTAACACTAATCAGGATCCAAGTGATAGAACTATGGTCACTAAGGACCATGAGCTGGATAGTCTGCAGGGAAGACATGTATTGTAGGGAGGTTAGAGAACTCTAAGGTCCATGTATTCCTGCACTGCCCAACATACCTCCCCAAACTAGCACCATGCCAGTGAGCTACAACTGTTTGTCTTTTCCTTTTCCATTCATTTTCATCAAAGTACAGAATTTATGACCTATTTTCCTTTTGAAGACAGTCTTTGAAGTCCATGAAACAATTTCAAATGAATATTAGGAGAATGGCATGGACAGAATTATTTTTCTGAAACTTCTTTAAACACTTTCTTTTTTTTTTTTTAAATTTTATTTATTTATTTATTTGTTTGCTTGTTGTGTTTGTTTGTTTCTTTATTTATTTATTTTGTGGCTGGCTCAGCCTGCCCTGGTGGTGGGGCTGGCACAGCATGTGGTGCCGGGGATCGAACCACAGTCCCTGCAGTTGCCTGAGCTTTCCTAAGCAGGCTTTAGACCACTGAACCATCTCGCCGGCCCCTTCTTTAAACACTTTATTGAAGTACATGATCTTAAATTACAATTTGAGAGCTGACGTTTGGCAGTATTTTACCCCAAATTTTATTGAATTATTGTTTGTGATTGACCTCAAAAACTCATAGCCACTCCTTCTAATCCATTTCTTCTGTCAGGACTCTATTGCATCACTCCTAGATTGATTCATGAGCACCAATTTGCTCTGCCTCCTTCTCAATTTCTTTCATTCCATCCAGCCTACTCACCACTCATCCAGCCTATGTACTATTATAGTAATGGTCCAGTCATTTTACAATGGCTACCATCAACTCAGAAATGTTATTTATAAGACTGTCTTTCATTTGGGTTAAATTGAATTGGTCTGTTATAATTAACTTATCACAATATCTTTTTTTTTTTTTTGGTTTAGATTAGTCTTGGCTGTCAAATTTGGGCAGTGTAATAACTTCTTGATGATTACTGAAGAAAAGCATCTTTTTTTTTTTTTTTTTTTTTTTTTTTTTTGCCTCTACTACCTTTAAGTTTATCCCAATTTTTTTCTGTTTTCCCCAGAGATTTACTCAGAATTTATCCTACACCACTATATTCACTACATAACTATATGAAGCACATCATATTCTTTCATGCATTCAAGGGTGATGTAGAAGACAACTTGTGAATATATATTCCACATCAACCTCACTCCCTGCGTGATGTGTTCCCATTATTCGGAAAAATGTGTTGCCATGAAGCTTTTTGGTTATATTGCACCTCAACTTTACCTTAGAAAACTATAACAAGAATGATCTTGTACTACTACAAAAATATTTCAGTAACAGCTACATTCTTTGGGCAGTAATCCTTCCCATGATGCCCAAGGTCCTCTACCTAATAAACTGATTTCTGTAAACTCAAATCCTACTCATCTCACAAGGCTGAACTCAAATATCACTTCTTTCATGAAACCATCTCTGATTTTAGAATCACTAATTGTTCTTCACATTAAGGGTAGCTTTTGAGGATAACTTCTAATCAGTACTCTTCTAAAAGAACAGGATGACAGCCAATACATTTTGGCTTTCTGACATGAAAAATGTATTTCACACACTAGGTAGTTCATGAAACAAGTCTGTGAAGACATTAAAAAATAAATACCAGAAAGCCAAAGGACCAACTACAAAACTTCACACTCTCATCATTGTAAAGTATTTCACCTTTTTTTCTCAATTTTGGATTTTGTTTCTGACTCAAGGAAGCTGAAGGCTTGGCTGATGCTGAGGAAAGATGTGACCAGTTGATCAAAACCAAAATCCAGCTTGAGGCCAAGATTAAGGAGGTGACTGAGAGAGCAGAGGATGAGGAAGAGATCAATGCTGAGCTGACGGCAAAAAAGAGGAAACTGGAGGATGAGTGCTCAGAACTGAAGAAAGACATAGATGACCTTGAGCTGACACTGGCCAAAGTAGAGAAGGAGAAGCATGCCACAGAGAACAAGGTATGAAATATATACTTACAGATTTTAAGGAATTATTATTATGAAGGAAGGCATAGAACTGAATCCATTAAGATATAACAAGTAATGCAAAGATTTTTACTTCCTAAGGTGAAAAACCTCACAGAGGAGATGGCAGGTCTGGATGAAACCATTGCTAAGCTGACCAAGGAGAAGAAAGCCCTCCAAGAGGCCCATCAGCAGACCCTGGATGACCTGCAGGCAGAGGAGGACAAAGTCAACACCCTGACCAAAGCAAAAATCAAGCTAGAACAGCAAGTGGATGATGTAAGTTTAGGATTGTACAGGAAATTTTTTCTTCTAAAAGAAACAAAACATTCCTTCTGGCTCAACATTACCTCTATTTAGCTTGAAGGGTCCTTAGAACAAGAAAAGAAACTTCGCATGGACCTAGAACGAGCTAAGAGGAAACTGGAGGGTGACTTAAAGCTGGCCCAAGAGTCCATAATGGATATTGAAAATGAGAAACAGCAACTTGATGAGAAGCTCAAAAAGTATGTATAGAAGAATTCCTCCATGAGTTTGCTTCTAATATTGGACACAACTAAATTGCTGTTGTTTGCTACTTTTCTAAAAGGAAAGAATTTGAAATGAGCAATCTGCAAAGCAAGATTGAAGATGAACAGGCCCTTGGTATTCAATTACAGAAGAAGATCAAAGAGTTACAAGTAAGTACATGGTTTTCATCAGCCTAATCAACAAGCAAAATCACTGACATGAGGCTGAGATTGTACTGTTTATCATTTGCAGGCACGCATTGAGGAACTGGAAGAAGAAATTGAGGCAGAGCGAGCCTCCAGGGCCAAAGCAGAGAAGCAGCGCTCTGACCTCTCACGGGAACTGGAGGAGATCAGTGAGAGACTAGAAGAAGCTGGTGGGGCCACTTCCGCCCAGATAGAGCTGAACAAGAAGCGAGAGGCTGAGTTCCAGAAAATGCGCAGGGACCTGGAAGAAGCAACGCTGCAGCATGAAGCCACAGCGGCCACCCTGAGGAAGAAGCACGCGGATAGTGTGGCTGAGCTAGGCGAACAGATTGACAACCTGCAGCGGGTCAAGCAGAAGCTGGAGAAGGAGAAGAGTGAGATGAAGATGGAGATCGATGATCTTGCCAGTAATGTAGAGACAGTCTCTAAAGCCAAGGTACTACAGATTTGGTGAAATTCATAATAATGATACTAATCCATTAGAGACACATCAGGCATGAGTTGCTCAGATCACTTTATTAATAATCATTTGTTATTTGCAGGAATTTAGGTCTTTAGGAGAAATAATAATATTTTTACTATTTCAATTTAACAGAAGAAATGGAAATTCAAAGGGCCCAAGCCCATTACACTGTTAACAAATGACATTACCAGCTTCTGAATATAGCTGCAGGTCTCCAATTGGCCAGTGGCTTGTGCAATACATTTTTCATATGTGAGAAAACCAAAATATATTGCTTGTTGCCCTGTGCCTTTAAAGGAGTATAGAGTAGAGAGTTACCTCTTGAAAGCCACCATGAATGTACAGAACAGTTAACGAGTTCAAAACCAGTGAAGTGGGGCCGGCGGGATGGTTCAGTGGTCTAAAGCGCCTGCTTAGGAAAGCTCAGGCAACTGCAGGGACTGCGGTTCGATCCCTGGCACCACATGCTGCGCCAGTGCCACCACCAGGGCAGGGTGAGCCAGCCACAAAATGAATAAAATAAAGAAACAAACAAAACACAACAAGCAAACAAATAAATAAATAAAATTAAAAAAAAAAAAAAAACCAGTGAAGCCACAGAAAGTCAAATAAAATATTTCGACATTTTTAGAAAACGTGCTATATACTCATATGAAATCTTAAAGTTGGGATCTAATCTCCAAATTTTTACATTAATACTACACAGACCTTTATGATTAGCTTTTGTAAGATTAAAATAAAAAAAAAAAAACTTCTCTACTTCATACTACATATAAGGGGATTTGACTGATTTTATATATCAAAATTATTATTTTTTTTCATTTAGGGAGAGATTATAGCTACCACAAAGAGCCTTATTTTGCAAGATCTTCATTTCTTCCTTTCCCTTCCTATCCTTCAGGGAAACCTGGAAAAGATGTGCCGCACTCTTGAGGACCAAGTGAGTGAACTCAAATCTAAGGAAGAAGAGCAGCAGCGCATGATCAATGACTTGACAACTCAGAGGGGACGCTTGCAGACCGAATCTGGTAATCGTTTCCTCTTCTGTGGTGCTTCAGAGGGAGACCATGTGGTGACAAACAAGTGATTCGGTGATGTGATGGCCTAAGAAAAGCAGCTGAGATCATGTATGATTCACTGAAAGGCTCAGACTCTCAACCTGCATGTGAGGTCATTTTGGGACACCACTGGAGATAGAGTTCATTATGACTAGATCAAGACATTGCAGAAAGACACTGAGTATTGTTCAGAGAGGAGATGTTGAGATTAGAAATCACTCTGACACAGGCCCAGAGCTTCTGTTTCAGGCCACACTTTGTTGTTGCTATTGCTGTTCTTATGTGATGCTGGGGGTTGAATCAAGGGCCTCATGCATGCTAGTCAAGTGCTCTACCAATGATAGTCAAGTCCTCGTTTTGTTTTGTTTTGTTTTTTTCTTCTTTTTAAATCATGCCAACATAAACTAAATTCCTGAATGGGAGAATGGATAGCCAAGTCTATCAAGTCTGTGGAACATGAACCATGGTAGAATTGGGCATTTTAGCTTTCTTCTTTGATTATCATCATTAGCTTTTTTTCATATCACATTATCCTGAAAGAAGTAGTTAAGAAAACAAAAGAATTTTAAGCTGCATTTACAAATTTGCATTGATATGTATGTTTCACCAAAGAAACCAAAAATTTGTCCATCAGCATGAATATGTCAATAGAGATTTCAATCAACTGAGTACTCAATTTGGGGGACTAAGAGTTAAAATTAAATCTGTTTCTAACATGAGTTTGCTGAATTTGTGTTCACTTATAATACTGCCATTTCCTTTGTCTGTCAGGTGAATTTTCACGCCAGCTTGATGAAAAAGAAGCTCTGGTGTCTCAGTTATCAAGAGGCAAGCAAGCATTTACTCAACAGATTGAGGAATTAAAGAGGCAACTCGAAGAAGAAATTAAGGTAACTCTTATATAGTTAAAAGACTGATCTTTCTTTTGTCCTGAGTTGACTCTAAAGAGACCCAGTGATATCAATTTTGAAATTTAAGACTAAAGACCCAGTAAACTGAAGTGCAACTATTTCCATAGGCTAAGAATGCCCTGGCGCACGCGCTGCAGTCCTCCCGCCATGACTGTGACCTGCTGCGTGAGCAGTACGAGGAGGAGCAGGAATCTAAAGCTGAGCTGCAAAGGGCACTGTCCAAGGCCAACAGTGAGGTTGCACAGTGGAGGACCAAGTATGAAACGGATGCCATCCAGCGCACGGAGGAGCTGGAGGAGGCCAAGTATGTGCACAGACATGAGAGAATGTAAAGAAAATGGCACTCTCAGTGAATGAGTCCACTCACACTCATAATTAGTTTTCCTTTACCAGTTACTATCAGGCCCTAGAATAATTTTTGAATGATCCAAACACAGAACCTAGCCTAAAATTTAAAGAAACAAGGAATAGTAAATAATTACTCAGAAAACTAGTTTACTGCTCTATGTCAAGCTCATTACTGCTTTAGGGTTCTGTAGGTGCTGTTTGGTCTGGAATAAGTCTCCTTGATCGTTTTGCTCTAGCTGACTATGAGTCCTTTCAGGTCTTGACTTGCTACTTCTCAATGATGCCATCTCTAAATAGCTGGACTAGATGATCGCCAGTTACCCAATTTTATTTCTCTGCAATGCACTTATTTCTGCAAGGTGTCTGTACACATTTTCTGACTTGCTCATTGTTTGTCTCTCTCACTGTTGTAAGCTTTGTGGATCAAGAATTCTTGTCTTGTTCACTGCTGTGCTCTCAGCATCTGTTTCATAGGGAGAGCTCATTGGTAGTTGTTGAATACATGAGCAAATGGGTAGCATTAATGTGAAGTATTCAGTACTCTTCAGTAAGGTAATGGTTCATAATGATTGTGTTACTTCTACCTAAAAACATGTGATCTTCAAGGAAGAAGCTGGCCCAGAGGTTGCAGGCTGCTGAGGAGCATGTAGAAGCTGTAAATGCCAAGTGTGCTTCCCTTGAAAAGACGAAGCAGAGACTGCAGAATGAGGTTGAAGATCTCATGCTGGATGTGGAGAGAACAAATGCTGCCTGTGCAGCCCTGGACAAAAAACAAAGGAACTTTGATAAGGTGATTCCTGCGGCACCCTCTGTCCTCCACAACTTCCTTCTGTCATTCACAGAAGGTAACTGCTGTTGGTTTTTCAGATCCTGGCAGAATGGAAGCAGAAATATGAAGAAACACATGCTGAATTAGAGTCATCCCAAAAGGAGGCCCGCTCTCTGGGCACTGAGCTGTTCAAGATGAAGAATGCCTATGAGGAATCTTTGGATCAATTGGAGACCCTGAAGCGAGAAAACAAAAACTTGCAGCGTGGGTCCTTTGCACTCTCAATAACATTCCCAGTTTGGAATAATCTCTTTCTTTCTCTCTTATGTTATCTGTTTGACTAAACCATTACTTATCTTATATGCTAAACAGAGGAGATTTCTGACCTCACGGAGCAGATTGCAGAAGGAGGAAAACGTATCCATGAACTAGAGAAAATAAAGAAGCAAGTAGAACAAGAAAAGTGTGAACTTCAGGCTGCCTTAGAAGAAGCAGAGGTATAGGTCAAATTGTGCATCATAAACCAATACATTCAGAAAGAATTAAGATCATCTGCATAGACTGAGGAAAAAGATGCAAAGAACAAACTTATTGGTATGCAGAAAAAGTTCAGGATAGTCTTTGTTAAAATCATCTCTTGCTATTATTTAGGCATCTCTTGAACATGAAGAAGGAAAGATCCTGCGCATCCAGCTTGAGTTGAACCAGGTCAAGTCTGAAATTGACAGGAAAATTGCTGAGAAGGATGAAGAAATTGACCAGCTGAAGAGAAACCACATCAGAGTCGTAGAATCCATGCAGAGCACACTGGATGCTGAGATCAGGAGCAGGAATGATGCCATCAGGCTCAAGAAGAAGATGGAGGGGGACC
>PVKN010038588.1:0-11036 GCA_004027915.1 Capromys pilorides
TTTTTGTTATCTGTGTTTGCAATACAAGAAATTTACATTCATTATGGGGAACTGGTACTAATATATAATATATCTTAATCATTTTTTATTACCTTTTCTCCTCTCCCTACTCCTAAGTCTTTCTTTGAACACCTCATGCTAACCCAAAAAGTCTGTCTTTATTTTAATCTTTGTAACTGTGCTTATAATGAGAGAAATTAAGGGATAGCTTTCTGTGTCTGACTCTCTTCGAGTTTTTAAAATCCTGTTTACAAAAGAACAGCAACTATTTTTTTAGTTAACCCAAGTGTAAAAAAAAAAAAAATTAAGATAAACCTGGGTTCATTTATTTAAACATTTATTTATTTATTTGGCACTAGGTCTTGCTATGCAGCTCTGGCAGTGATCCTCCTATCTCACTGTCTCAGCCTCCCAGCACTGGGATTACAGGCATACACCACCACACCTGGTTTCAGTGACCAGCTTGGCAAAGGGCCAGCATCTATGTGGTTCTGGGGATCAAACCTGGGTCCTTGCAGTTGCCAGGCAGGCTCTTAGAAAGCCCAGCTATCTCCCTGACCCCTGGGTTCATTTAATATTTGCTTTAAGGAAAATTGATCAGAATGGAAATATACATGTCATATATGAGATTGTAATTCTTCTAGTACCGTCCCCCTCTTGTTTTGCAGTACTAGAAGTTGAACACAGAGACTAGTGCATGCAAAGCAACTGCTCTACTACTGAAGAACAGCCCCAGCCCTTAAAAAAAAATGTTTTTGAGAAGGGAATCTTACTAAACTGCCTGGGCTGGTATCAAACTTGCAATCCTGCATAAAGGAGAAAGAATCCTGAGTAGCTAAAAAATACAGGCATATGATGCCATGATGTGATGGCCACAGCATTTTAAGCCAAAATAAGCACATGGAATTAATTTTAATGTTTTATTTGACAAAATTGCTACAAAAATGATTAAAACATATGAAATTATTGTTATTAGAAACAACAAATATACTTAGAGCATATCCCAATTTTAACTAGTAATATTTTAAGAGCTCTAGAGTCAAAAATAAAATGTGAATGATCCTACATAACTGTTACAAGAAACTCAATCTCCAAAGAAAACTCCTAAGCTAGATTTCACTGGTAAATATTACTATTCACAAAGCTAACAGCAAGCTTGAAAAAATTATTTCAAGACAAAAGAGAGAATGCTTCACAACTTAAGTACAATGCTAAGTTAACTCTATAACCCAAAACATAATAACGAAAAATTATAGATCAATTTCCTTCATGACTACATGCAAAATAGCATCAACTTGAGCCCAGCAACACTTAAAAACGATTACATGTGAGCAAGTGGTTCTTTATTCCATGAAACAGTGATGGTTCAACATTTGAAAAACTAAAACTTGAAATGTGATAGGCAACCAGTCAATGTAGCTGACATTAACAAAGAAGAAAAATCTTAACATCATCTCAATGAATGCAGAAAAAGTCTTTAAATATGCACTGATTTAAAAATAGCAAGCCTGGGGCTGGGGAGATAGCTCTGTGGCATAAGTGCCAGCCTGGCAAGTGCAAGGTCATGAGTTTGAACCCCAGTCCTGCAAATAAATAAATAAATAAATAAATAAATAAATAAATAAAGCAAACTCAGGAGGCCAAGGCAGGAGGATGACCATGGTACAAGACCTGTCTGGGCTACATAGTGAGTGCAAGACCAGCCTAAACTACACTTGAGACACTGAGGCAGGAGGATTTCTGTCAGTTCATGGCCAGTCTGGGCTACAAAGTGAGCTGAAAGCCAGTCAGAACTTTACAGTGAAACCTTGTCTCAAGAGACAAAAAACAATAATTATCTCCTTAAAAAAAGTACTAATCTCAGTAAATAAGAAATACAAATTCCTCAGTCTAATCAAATCATCAAAGAAAAATCTACTACTGACTTTTTTTGGGGGGAGTGGGGGTGGGGAGAATACTAGGGATTGAACTCAAGACCTTGTGCTTGCCAGGCAAGTGTTTATTCTACTAAGCTATCTTCCAATCATTGCTGACTGACTTAATGGTGAATGTTTCCACTGCAGTGATGAAGACTGAACACAGACCTTGTGCTAGATGAGTTTTCTGGCCCTAAGCTACAACCTCAACCCAAATGGCAAAAATATTCACCCCTACAACAACTACCATTGAATACTATAACAAAGACTCTAGCCAAAATATAAAGAAAAAACACTCAAAAAATAAATGTGTACAATAATTATAAAAAATTTAATTAAGAATTCTAGTAAGAATTTTTTCAATAAAAACATTTACAAAATATATTTTTAAAATATATTTAGGTTTTCACTGGAAGCCAAAAGAAATTACTAATTTTCCTTGATGAGATTATATGAAAAGGTACATGGACTCCACTAACAAAAGTAGAATGTGTCCTCGGAAATGTATTATATTTAAAATCACTGAGCAGGGCTAAGAAAAACAGGACATCAACTTGTAGGTTGTCAGCAAACACATCTGTAAAGTTTTATTTTCTAAGGTCTCTCACAGAGGTTGGTGCTAATCAACAGTTATCTAACCAAGAGCAATCTCCACACAGGATCTGTTCTTCCTACTAGGCCTCTAGAAAGGTTATCTTCGGGCATACACTAAACACATCAGTGAAAGTTCAAGGAGCCAAGCCATAGCTCATTCCCAGCCTGTGAAGCGAGAGTCTTAAATCAAGGGAGCCCAAAATCAAAGCCATCACTGTTTATGTTGAAAGCATAAGGGGCTCTAAAAACCTCAACAGAACACAAGAAAACTACACAGGGATAGTACAGGCAGGCATATTACACATTACCCTAAAAAAAATTGCTTCCTATCTTTACACTTACAGTTAAGTATATTCCTAGATACAATTTACTACTGGACATATTATGCCAAATTAAAAATGTACATAGTCACTGTCAAAACCAAAAAAGCAACAAGAGAAAAACATCATGAAGGGCTGGCCAGACAGTTCCGCGGATTAAAGCACCTGCAAGCAGGCACTGGGGTCCAGGGTTTGATCTCTGGGCCTGCCATGCTGGCCCCTTCCTCAGGGCTGAGATGAAACTGAGACTGGGCATGGTGGAGCACACCTGTAATCCCAGCTCTTGGGAGACTATAAACAGGTGGATCACTATAAGTCCCATCTAGCAGTGAGAACCTGAATACCCTGTAGACGTTTCCCTAGAAAACATATATATTTTCATATTCATATATATATATATATATATATATATATATATTGAGCTCAATCAAACTGAGAAAATCATGTGACTCAATGTATAATTCTCCAGCCATAGAGTTCGCCTATTCATATGAATTATATCTAAATGCTTCTAAATTACATAAAGGTTGCAAAAGGGGGTGACAGCAATAAACTGCATATGCATCATGTTCAATCTAAATTATTATTTTTAATTATTTTTATATAAAAAAAAAAAAAAAGACAAGGTCTTGCTATGTAGTGCAGCCTGGGCTAAAACTCACTATGTAGTACAAGCTGGCCTTATACTTACAGCGATCCTCACGCCTTAGTTTCCTAAGTGCTGGGATTATAGGCATGCACTGTTACACCCAGATAATACTTCTATACCAGAAATATACTACTTTCAATTTTGCATTAGACTGACTTCGATAGGGATCCTTTCTGTTAGTTTTCTCCATGTATAAAGTGTAACAATTGCTGGGGAGATAGCTCAGTAGAATAAGCACTTGTTTGGCAAGTGTAAGGTCCTGAGTTCAATCCCCAGTACCACAAAAAAAAAAAAAAAAAAAAGTATAAAAATTATGAAAGTCAAGCCAGGTGTAGTGGCACATGCCTATAATTTCAGCACTCTATAAGGCTGAGACAGGAAGATCTCAATTTGAGCACTGCCAGGACAATTGCAAGACAATGTTTCAAAATAAAAAAAACTAAACATTATAAAAGGGCTAAGAGTGCAGCTCAATTCTCAATAACAAAGAAAATCCAAAGAATTATGAAATAAAAATTCTTAAAGATCATCTAAAAGACTTGTTAATGAAGAAGGCTGGAAAGTGCATTTTGAGATTTGAGAGAACTGATCCCAGTTTTTTATAAGCAGTAGCTAATCCCAAGTCAGCATGGCACATGGCACAAAAGCCAGCACAGTGACAGTTCTTTCCTCTCTTTATACCCTTAAGTGAAACCATCATTCCTAGCAACCTTCCAATTCTGTCACTGCTTCGTTACTTTAAGATTTAAAAAGTGTCGACAATAACAACGGCCAGTGTGCTCACCATTCCAACCTGGTCAATGGTTTTCTGAACTCTGTCCAAAAGGATAGAAATGATCTCCGGGTGCACAGCTGTGATGGACCCCAAAAGCTCTCGACCAACTTTTGAAAAAGTCTCTCTGGTGGACAGGCTGACATAAGATACCTAAATGTGGAGTAGAGAGATGGCACTTTTAATACCGATTATAAATCAGAACACATTCCATGGTTTTTTCAAGCAACACAAAAAGAATCTCACATTAGCCTCAGTTCAAACTATATTCAGAAGATATCAGAACTCCAGACAGCAAACTGGGCGGTGGGAAGAAAGAGACTGCAGGAAAATGTCAATTATTCATAACAACAGCATCAAGTGCTGGATTAAAGTACATATCCAGAGGGTCATGATGGAACATGCCTGTAACATGATAAGGAGGACCACTTAAGGAGCACGTGGAAAGCCTGGACAACAAAGCAAGATACCTCAAAAGAAAATAATAGTTTGTCAGAAGCAATGAAACTGTCCCTCTAGAGTGAAAGCTTTTCTAGCTTTGAAGAAATTGTTAAAATGATGAAAATCATAATGTGTTTCATAGAAATAGCTTATCTCTCCCACAAAATGAAATCCTTAACTATAAGAGCTTCTGACATATCAATGTTAATTAATTTCTCTTAAACTACATCTTCTCAACTATGGTTTACAAGCTACTCATGTTGATGGTTAGCATTTTAAAAATACAATAAAACAGAACAGAAAATAAAAGTTTAAAAAAAAAACTTAAGAATGCACTATAGAGTAGATATGCGGTGATACATGTTTGTAATTCTGGTTACTAGCCCAAAGTACTCTTTCTTTCTTTCTTTCTTTCTTTCAAAATGAAGTGTTTTAGTCACTTTCCCTTCACTGAGCCACAGGCCCATAGTTACTGGGTCTGTCATTTCAGCTCACAGTTTTAGTCTACAGTTGGCTGGTTCCAAGACAGAAACACCATGGTGAAAGTGCCTGGGTCTCAGCCTTCCAAACAGCTGGGGCTAACAGATGTACACCATCATGCCCAGCCTTACGTAAGTTCTCTTTTGTAATGTAAGATGGTGAATTCATAGCAAATTAAACTGAAACTCAGATCTTTTGATTTTAAATTTAATAACCTTTCTATCATCTCACATAAATTGGTGTATAGGCCCTATTTCAATGTTGTTGGCAGGGATGGAGAAGTGGAGAGAGTAAAAGGTAGACAGTTAGAGAAACAGTATAGAAACTGTAAGTATCAGCCTATGCCATGTTGTCTATTCTTAGGAAAACTAAAGTAACAATGTCAGACAGTGCAGAGAAATGGTATAATTAATTCACGCTTTTAAAACTCCCTATAGCAAAAGAGTTCCTTTGATTCTCTAACCCCTTCCATATACAGACAATACATAAGTCAAACTTTTAAAAAACAATACCTAAAGACATGCATAACTCAAACAAAACACTTAATTTATAGAACCTCATATTCTAACCTCATATATCTCCAGAACAATAATTCTTATGAAGTCTTCATCCACATTGGTTCTTCTGGCCTGAGCCATCTGAGCAAAGGTAGTTAGAAGGCAAATTTCTTCAGAGCTATTCATAGAAGAAAGGTACTTCTCAAAGTTCACAAAATGTTCTGGGTCTGCAAGTTTGTACCAAGAAATTAGTGAAAAATGAATAAATTTATATACTTTAGTTACTCTATCAGAGAGAAGGGATATTTAGAAATGTTTATAGATTCAAAAGGTCTCCTACATGTACGCGGAAAAACGCTGGGCCACATTGCCCCTGAAATTCTAACAAACTCTAAATATAACACAGCCTCTGAGGAGACATTTAACATTTCCAAGACTCAGTTTTTTCATGAATCACACAAAAGGTTATTCCAGAAAATTAAATGATATGTCACTGGTAACGAACTTTGTTAACTGCAAAGCACCACTACCATCATCAGGTGAGTTTCTTTCAAAAGTGTACTGCTTACTTCAGATAACCTCAAGTCCCGCAGTAATTGTCAAGCACAGGAATGAAGACACTACAATAAATTGCCTCAAAGAGCGAACAGCACAGTGCAGAATCCTAAATAAAAGATAACTGCCTTATAAGTGAACAGTAAAAACAAAAAACTAGTTACAACCATGACTAAAACACTGACATTCGATGTTTTGTCTAGCTCTCAAAGGCTGCTGTGAAAACAATGTTTCATCACTAGGAGGCAGTATGGACTTTGTGATACATAACAGAAACCGATATTGTAAAAAGAAAACTGTAGAAAGGAAAAAAAAAAAAAAAAACTAGTCCATTTAAGAAATATGTTCCCATTTCAAAAATAAAAAGAAATCTAACAAATGATTAAAAAGTAGCAAAATTAATACATGAACACTGAATGCAAAAGCTCTTGAGGTTTAAACCTCATTAGGTAAATGAAACTTCTTTACTATATCAGAATAACCTGTGTGCCAACTGATAAAGGCTGTAAGACTGGAGAAGGTAAAAGGACTCTAGGAGCCTAGAATTCAGAGTTACAGCTTACAGCTTAGGATCTGACGCTCTATGGTATGGCCACGCTGGTGTTGGTACTTCCTCCTCCTGGTCTAGAATTACTTCAATTATAGTGGTGAGCTCTTGAACACTCACAATGCGCAACAGGGGCATGACAGATGGCTAAGTACTCAACGGAGGAAGATGGCTTTGTAAAGAGACCTAACCAAGACTAAAACTATATAAGGTGGTACTGCTAACCAGGTACTGCTAAAAGAAAAGTCTGCTTTCTGTGTTACACTGTTTTACTTCTCCATGAGACATCCAGGAGCAGACAAAAGCTGTTGAAATGCTCTCACCTGGCTCACTGGCAAGCCTACAGGAACAAATTAAAGCAAGCACCTCCCCAGCACAGCACAGAAACATTTTATGAGGCAGAACACAAGAGTCTAGATTACCTCTGCAGAAAAACAGAGTAATAAAAGTGAATTTATGAAGAACACCAAAACAAAATGGGGGTAGCGTGGGGGCTAGAAACAAAGAGTATATCAATCTAAACAGAGAAAACAAATGGAGACAAAAAAAAAAAAAAAAAACCTATGAAAGTCTCCAAAAATCACTTTGAAAATGGCAGAAGTTTGGGCCAGGGAGATAGCTCCATGGCATAAGCACTTGCCTGGCAAAAGTAAAGTCCTGAATTGGATCCCCGGTACCCAAAAAAAAAAAGGATAAGCTCAACAATTTTTAAGATTTTTTTTAAAGTCTGTGATTTTCTTTTAAGTGACATACTGGTTTAAAACCTTGAATAGAATCAAGTTTTTGGTATGTTTAAATACCCTGTTAAGGCTGAGAATGGTGGCACATGCCTGTTATCTCAGCAACCCAGGAGTAGATGAGACAAAGAAATCTCAAGTTCAAGCCCAGGCTGGGCAATTTAGTGGGGCTCTACTTCAAAATTAAAAAATTAAAAATTAACAAAAATAAATCTTCTGGAGATATAATCAGTGTGAAATCCCTGGCTGTGTTCTCTCAAATATTTTAAATATACAAGATAATATATCCAAGTAAATACTCTGATTTTTTCAACATTATAACAAAAGTAAATAGGGGCTAGGGAAATAGCTCAGTAGAATAAGTGATTATCCGGCAAGTGCAAGGCCCTGAGTTCAATACCTGGTCCCACAAAAAAAAAAAGAACAAAAGTAAATAAACTCCCTGTAGTTCACTATCATGAGATTAGAACTTTACCAGATTTTCACCAAAATTATTTTAAAGTAAATTTATCTGCCTCTTTACCTACTTTATAAAACAATACACAATAGGGGAACGGCGAGATGGTTCAGTGGTCTAAAGCGCCTGCTTAGGAAAGCTCAGGCAACTGCAGGGACTGCAGTTCGATCCCTGGCACCACATGCTGTGCCAGCCCCACCACCAGGGCAGGCTGAGCCAGCCATAAAATAATTAAACAAATAAAAAAAATAAAAAATAAATAAAACAATACAAAATATTTTTTTAAAAAAACAGCAAAAAAATATTAGTGGAATATTAGGACACAAAATTTTTAACAAATTTCCAGACAATAAATATATGCTTGTTAATCTGACTAGAATAATTTCATACATATGAAAACTGATTCCCAAGTCAGGAAGTGCATTGTTGTATCTACTGACATAGTGTTTGGGACTAACCAAATTTAATTTTAGGTGTGCTAACTTCCATTTCATAAATCCCAACAATGAAACAGTGCCTTGAATTTTAAAAATGGCAGAGTAACACATTCTAAGTTCCTCCAAAAGGAAAACAAAGCAATGAAGATGCACACAAAGGCAGGGAAAGCTGGAGCTGCTTGCTCCGGCAATGTACCTTGGAGCTGCCTCTTACACTCAGCAGGCTGGGGGGCGGAGCCAAGCTGCTGCAGGTTTCCATGCTCCACCTGGTGCATGAGGTAGAAGAGCTTCCACAGCATCTGTGCAGACAGCGTCCCGAAGGGCATTTCAGACATAAAAAGCCAAATGCCAAGTCTGTGTTTTAAAAAGTAGAATTTTGAATATTTAGCTTCACCTTACAAGAAAGTAGAAACAAACCTTTAGTTCTTACAGATAAAAAGCAATTTTAAATCACAGTGCCACAACTTTTCCGGCATGCCTTGGTCATAAGCACCTTCACAATGGACAACAGTAATACCAAACATTTATGAAACACTCAGTGTACACCAGGTACTGATTTTCTGATTGCCATGTCATATACATACACACACACACACACACACACACACACGAAACACACACAGGTTAAGTATCCTTTATCAAAAAAAACTTGGGACCAGAAAAGTTTCAAATTTTGGATGGTGGGGGGCGGGGGGGATATTTCCACATGTATAATGAAATATATCAAGCCCAGGACTCACATTTAAACCCTAAATTCATTTGCTTCAGGATCTTTTCACATTAGGATATTCATTCTGCATTTACTATCAACTCATTCCATCCAATCCTAAATAAAACCAAAACAAAAGCTACTGATATTATACAAGAGGCTAAAAGACATAGAATAGCAAAGGGCAGAGACGGTTTTGAATCAAAGATTCTTGTAAGATCTGAGGTACTATACCTACGTGGGATATGCTAAACTGTGTGCATATTCACCTGTATATGCATAGACAGATGAACAGCGGGTGAGAGAAATCAAAACCGTACAGTGGCTCCTCACTGATTACTGAACAAAGTTTAAACTTCTTGGATCCATATTCAGAGGTTTCCATATTACAGTTCTAGCTCTTATTTCTCTGTATTCCAAATGGTAAAGTAGGCTGACAATCCCCTACAACTCCAGGTACTGTCCTCCACCCAGGACACCTTCATCTGAACTTCACTTCCATACTACCACAGAACTCCATTCATACCTGATTTGGGCATTACCATAACTTCCATTAGTTGTTCTCACATTGTAGTAGACAGAAAAATCACCTGGAGACTGTATAAAACAGATTCCCCAGTGCTACCTAGAGATCCTTGGGTTTGGGGTCCAAGAGTCTGCATCCTTTACATTCATCTTGGTGACTCAGATTCATGTGATTCTTTTCCTTTTCTTTCTTTCCTGATTCCAGGGACTGAACCCAGGCTTCATGCATGCTGTGCAGGTGCTCTGCCACTGAGCTATATGCCCAAGGGTTTTTTTTTAACCTTATTTTGAGACAAAATCTCATTAAGTTGCCTAGGCCGGCCTCAAACTTGTAATCTTCCTGCTTCAGCCTGCCAAAAAGCTGGAATAGTAGGCATGTACCGCTAGGGCTGGCATAAGACTCCACTCTTAAACCACACTGTGAGAAACACCTTAAGTACTATAATTTACAAACACAGATTAGCCTACAAATCCCTTGAGAACAGAAACCAAGTCTTATCCCATTTTTATTTTAACCAGTTTATAACCAAGGACTTACTATGCTACCTAAAACAGTAACTCAAAAACACTTACTAGATGTCTATTAAAATTCCATGTGAAAACTCTCACTTTTAAAATCTTTAAAACAGACATTCAAAACTGGTGCTTATTTTTAGCACAGCTAGAAACTGACAAACTACAAAGGAAACAAGTTTATTAAGAGAAAAGTAAAAAAATAAATTATATTTGCCTAATCTTCTATGAAACTAAGCCAGCTACAATGGCCAACACCCACAGTGATCTAGGAATGGAACAGTTAAAGCTCCTGAGCAAGAGGTAAAGAAACTGTCCTAAGGTTTCTGTTTTATTAATTAACCATCCAAATCCTACAGGATTTGATCCTGTAATAGATCCCAAAATAATGAAGGGAAATTGTAGAAGACAGAGTGACCTCACAAAACAGGACTGTTCAGACTATATGGCAGATAAGCAACAAGTGTGGCTTAGGTGTTTGTTTTCTACCTTTTGGTTTGGTTTGGTTTGGTTTTAGGCTAAGGGAATTATCAGCAGCAGCAGCTAGCCCACATCTCCTAGAGAAGAAAGAGCCATGTCTTGTGGCAGAACCAGCTGCTACACACAGTCAGAGGCTCAAGAAAGGCAATGAATATGCATGGCTGTACCCTGGCTATGCCTGAAATTTATCCTGCTCATGTCAGCCCAAACAGAATTCTCAGAAAACAACGAACATGTACAAAATGAGACCAAGGCTGGGTGTGATGGCACATGCCTGTAATCTGGGTACTTGGGAGGCAGAGGAAGGAGGATCATTGTAAGTTAAGACCAACATAGCCTGTGAAGTGAAATTTAAGCCAGGCCAAACTACATGTAAGACCCTATCTCAAAAAAAAAAAAAAAAAAAA
>PVKN010038589.1:0-11035 GCA_004027915.1 Capromys pilorides
ACCCTGCGGCAGGTGGAGGAGCAGCGCGTGCTGAGGCCTGGTGGCAGGCAGTGGGGCGAGGGGTGCCGGGCAGGCCCTGGGGCCTGTGGTGCTAAGGGTCTGGGCAGATGGACAGGGCACTGGCAGAGCCTGTGACAGGGGTGCGGCCACTTCCAACCTCGCAGTTATTTGTGACATTTTCAGGAATTTTGTGAGCCAGTTGTTAAACTGCTGCCAACTTGAAACAAGTCACAGTGGGCGTCTTTACAGCACGAAAACCAACAGCTTCTACCAATCAGGGATTCTCTTTCTTTTTCCTTTTTCACTTCTTTCCTCTGCTCCACACCCCAGAGAGCTGGTTGACCAGCTCAACACTGGTTATGAGTTTTTCTTCTTTTTCCTGAGAGCAATGGGAAGCCTTTGAAAGTCTTAGGCAACAGCAGAGACATGATACGATTCGCATCTTGAAGGGACTGAAAACACACTGCGAATTTAGACCGGAGAGGATGGTGGCTTGGACTCCAACGTGGATGGAAACAGATGAGTTTGAGGGCTGCTGGGAGCTGGGAGCTTTTTTCCATTCCTTTTTGTTTAGAACTTGGCTCACCTCAGCTCACCGCGGATGGAGCCCCTTCCTGCCAGCTCGCAGCCTTTCTCTGCTCATCTGCTTCCATGGGCGGGCCTGCCAAGGCCCAGCACGCAAGTGCCACATGCTGAGCCGCAGGCGCCCTGGGGTCCACGTCCCAGCTGGGTCACTATCATTTCCTGTCCTTGGGTTCCTTGTGGGATCTGTGAACCTCAGTTCTCCCCCTTGGGCAGTGGGAACAGGCCCAGGCAGGCAAGCTGCAGGTGGAACTCACACTAACAAATAGAGGAGGCCTCTGCCCGTGGTAGGAACTGGCTATTCTAATGACTTTGGCTATGGTTTCCCCAATCTCCTCTTTATCATCAGGATAGGAGCCAGGGGCTTAGAACTTTGCTTAGGAAAGGTGGTCAGTCCTGGGTTTCTGTCCTTGGCCTTGTGCCAGGAAGAGAAAATGAAGTCATGGATGTTTTGTCTTTCTGCAGGGGTTTTTCTCTCCTGATTGAATTTGATTAAATTCAGCAAATATTTCCTGATACCTACTAGGTGCTGGGCATGGTGCCAATGCTTGCTGTGGGTGCCCAGGAATGAATGGACACAGCGGTGAGAAGCTCACAGGCTGCTGGGGGCAACAGAAGCAGCAGCAGCCTATTTTAGGGCCCAGTAGTGAAGCCAGGCATGAGTCATTCATTCATTCATTCATTCATTCGCTCACTCATTCATTCATTCATTCATTCATTCATTCATTCATTCATTCATTCTGGCAGCCGCCACATGCTATTGGCAAGAGAAGGAAACAAACAGGAAGCAGTAGGAGAACAATAGATGGGGAATTGTAATTAAGCATGAGAGCACATGAAACAGATGGTAAGTGAGGCAGGAATTCCAAGAAGAGAAAAATACACATGAACATTTCCGTTACTCTGAAGTTGCAGATTCTGCAATCTAACTTTTCTAGAACTCCATTGGAAACTAAGATCTCGCAGCAAGAGCGCTCAATGGCTGGTGCCTGGACCAGGAGCTAGGCTAAGTTCTTGAGATGCGTTAAGTTTTTTCAGCCACAACCTTGGTCATGAGGTGGGTGTTACGACTTGTGTCTAGTTGTCTCCCTAAAGCCTCATACAGTCACTGGGGCGGCTTCTAGAGTTCATGATTAATTCATGCTCCAATGTGGGGATTATGAGTGTGAGTGCCGTGCCCACCCTGGGTAGTCTGCATGCTCTATAAGGAAGGGAGAGAGGCCCAATAGCTGCCAAAGCTGCTCCTCCCTTTGCTCATTGCTATTTGCTGCCACCATGAATGGCCGCCCTCTGCCATGTGCCACTCTGCCTTGGAGCCAGCCAAGTATGGACTGAAACCTCCACTAACTATGAGTTAAATAAACTTTTCCTTCCTTAATTTTGAGTGTCAAGTATTTTGTCCCTGCAATGAGAGAAAAGTAGATGAGAGAGTGGATTTATTAATTCCCATTTTGCAGATGGGGAAAACGGAACAGCAGAAGCTTCCTGCCTGTGTCCACAGAGCCAGCAGGAGGCAGAACAGGGTGGACCCAGGCAGCCTGGCTGCAGAGGTCAGCTCGTGACCCAGAGCTGCATCAGCTTGACCTTTGAAGGGGAGAGGAGCAGACCTCTACCATGTCTTTCAGCCTAGATGGACAGTTTGGCCACTGGAAACAAGTGCCGAGCTGGCCTATCTTGATGTGCTTGGACGCCCAGTAACCCCCACCCATCTGGAACAGCACCCTGGATGGCTGATTGCCTTGCTGTCCCTAAAGGTTAGGGACCAAGCACAACAGGTGTAAAGCTGTGGCACGTGTGCAGGCTGTAGCCCACCCTCCACGAACCCTGGAGGCTCCCACTCAGCAGAGGACACCTTGAGAATCCCTCATTCTCTCCCCTGCCCTGAGCAGAGACTAGACACCTAAACCTCCCCGAGAGGCTGGCTTTGAGGAGTCACCGAGAGGATGCTTAGAGGGTGGCTGTGAGGTACATGAGCCGCTTCCACTGCTGCCACCTGCATCACTTTATTTCTGCAGCACTGAGGGGGGAGGCTAGGGCAGTCCACAGGCTAGGCGAGGGGCTCCATCCCCAAACCACACCCCTTGCCTTGTGTGGCTGGTGATAAGTTCCGAAGACTTATTTTTTTTTTGAATGGATATGCCATTGATATTTTTGTCAATACAAAATTGTTCACATGCTACTTTAGAAATCTGGGTTTAGTAAATATATTATGAAGTTAATTTCATGTTTGAAGTTTAATGTGCTTACTAGAAAACTTACATATGGAATTTCCAGTCTATTTCTTTGTTTGTTTCTTTCTTTATTTTATGGCTGGCTCAGCCTACCCTGGTGGTGGGGCTGGCGCAGGATGTGGTGCTGGGGATCGAACTGCAGTCCCTACAGTTGCCTGAGCTTTCCTAAGCAGGTGCTTTAGACCACTGAACCATATCGCCAGCCCTTCCAGTCTATTTCTATTGGGTGGATTCAGCATAGGCTTCCCATTTTACAGGCAAGCATACTGAGTTTGAAGAGAGGCACAGATCTGCCCAGTCACACTGTGGGGTGAAGGGCACAGCCATAGCTGGGATCCAGGCTCCCAGGGCCTGGCCGGGGTCCTCTGCATGGACAGACACATCCCTGCTCTGGACATCTGTACCCCAGTCATGCTCGCCACCCACACGCGTCCTGATTGGGAGCTGTGTTCCTGTCCCTCGTTATATTTCTGAGCAGGTGTTAGTGATATGTACAGTTAATCAGGCTTGGGAGACAACAGCAGATCCCTGTGGTGTGGACGGTGACACGGCGGAGCTGTTCCTGTCAGGACAGGCAGTGCCACACTCTCCCCGCCGATGTTCTCCCAGGCGTGGTGTCCTGGGAAAATGTCCCTCTGCATCTCGCCTCCTGTCACTCAGTGGAGGGTTCTGGCATCAGCATCAGAAAACTGTCTACACCTGGGCGTCCCTGGCTGCCTCTGGATGCTCCCGCCCACGTGTGCTGTCGCTGCCTCCCCCTTGTTCCTCTTATGTCTCCCCACGCAACGTTGTCACACCACTTCCCAGGCTCCTGATCTACCCTCCCACACTTAGGAGTTCCCGTCACATCCCTGCCCCCACTCCCTCCCTCTACACCTGC
This sequence comes from Capromys pilorides, assembly GCA_004027915.1. Lineage (NCBI taxonomy): Eukaryota > Metazoa > Chordata > Mammalia > Rodentia > Capromyidae > Capromys > Capromys pilorides. The sequence goes on from PVKN010038589.1 coordinate 3,694, forward strand.
ATCCCAGCTCCATCCCCTCCTCCATCCCCTCCTCCGTCTCCACCATCGTCTCCAGCCCAGCCCCACCCCCATCCCTAACCACATCTGCACTGCCACCTCCGTTCCTCACTCTATCCTCCTCTCTCTCAGTCCCATCCCCCGTTCCAATGCATCCCACCCCCACCAACTCCATCCCCTCCACTTCCATCACCTAGTGTCACCCTCTCCTCTGCTCCATTTCTGTTTCTGTCCTCGGGTCCACTTTCCACCTATCCCTAACCCTGACCCTGTCCCTATTTCTCATCGCCATCCTCTTCCCTGTCACCATCTGTCTTAGTTCCTTTTTACTCGTTGCTGGGACAAACACCCGACACTCAAAATGAAGGAAGCAAAGGTTTGTTTAGCTCACAATTGCTGGAGGTTTCAGTCCATATTCAGCTGGCCCAAAGCTGAGTGGAACAGGGCAGAGAGCATCCAGTTCATGGTGGTGGAACAGCAACAATTGCGACAGAGGCAATAGACCAACCAGGGCGCAGAGAGCAGCAGCATGAGTCTGTCTCTCTCTATGTTCCATTCAGGCTCTCTGCTTCAGCCTATCTGCCTTAGGCCACATCCATACTCCCAGAAGGACTCAGACCCATAGTCCCATCAGTACTAAAACACATCATCCCAGTGGATCATGAGTCAGGTCTCAAACTCTAGAAGTCCCCGCCCCATGATTGCATGAGACTTTGGGGGGACAACTCGACATAAACCCCAACACCATCTCTGACCAACCTGGACACAGATGACCCCAAGTATAAGGATGACCTCTGGGAGGAGCAGGGTGACCTGAGGACAACTTGAAGCCACCCGAGTGCCTTTAGCTGCATTCAGAGGAGAGCCAGGGGACGTGTGAAAGCGAGGGTGCTCAGTAAGGACCTCAGCTCCCCAAACCTTCCGCCTCATCTACTACCACCAGTAGGCACGGCGTGCAAAGCGCCAGCCTTTGTGCCTCCCTCCTGTGGCTGGGAGGGCCTTACCATGCCCTCTGGGGCAGGAAACAACCACATCCATGGCACCCATGGGCACCATCCCCTGCCTATACAGCACCAAGCCACACTGCACGCTGGGAAGGACCCACAGCAGTTGCCATCACCTTCACCATCACAGTGATAAGTTCATGGCCCTGGGCAGAGCTTCCGGATCACTAACCAATCTGGACACCTTAGCCCATGGCTCCTCCCTGGCCCGGGGCAGCAGGAGGGGCTACTCCATCCCATAAGCAGGTCACCACCACCCAGCCAAAGCCACAACCATGACGCTTCTCCCAGGGTCCGTTCCACTTTAGTGTCCACTCTGCCTTTGGTGGACAGAATCACCCCTGCAAGTTCCTGCCTGGCGCTAGGCAAGCAAAGGTGGCTTCCCATCTAATATTCGGTGGCGTGGTACAGTGGACTCTGTGGCCCTGTTCCCAAAAGCCATTCCAGGATGCAGGGGTTGAAGGTGTTTGAGACTCCACAGCTAACATCCACACAGCATGGTGAGGCTTGGGCGGTGGGTGCTGTGAGATCAACCCTGGAGTGTGGCCTGTCTTCGTCTCGGAAGCAGCAGTTCATCTTGGTCGTTGTAACTTGCTGTGGAGATCGTGTGCTGCTCTTTTTTACATGGTGACTCCTCCTGTGACCTTTGCAGTTTGGGAACAGGACCCTGACCTGGGAGAGACTCCAGCACTGTGGAGCAGGGAGATGGCCAGCCCGGTGTCTGTGTCTAACTGTGCCTTTCAGGGTTCAAGCCTCCACTGCACCAAGAGACCCACCAGAGGGTCCCCAGCTCTCTGATCTAGGTTGGCTGCTAACACCCCATGGGACTGTGGGCCGATCCATTGATGGGCCTCCATCTTCCCATCCATCAAATGGGCTCAATCATACATCCCCTGCCAGCCTTTCAGCATCCAGGGATTTAGAAAGGAGAAACAGAGGGCGCAGAGAAACAAACTCACACGAGGACAGCCCAGGGCTGAGAGAAGTGCAGGAGAGTTTCTGTCCCTCTTAGGAGGCAGGGGTGACCTCTCCCACTTGTTGGGTAGCTCTCTGTGGAGGTGCTGAGCACGCCCCTGCATGGGCATCATTTATCACTATCACAGGGAGGTAATCAATTAGAGTTCGGGGAGAGTGGGGGAAGGGAGAGACCAATTCCAAATTATATTATTTACAAGAAAAAATCCATTCTTCCCTCTCAGCATGCCTGTTCTATCGACTGCCTCTCCCCTCACTCAGCTCCTTGCCATTATGCCGTATTTAAAAAAAAAAAAAAAAAAAAGCAAAAAGTGCCCTCTTAATATAAAAGGGTCCATGAAAATAAATGTCCCTTCATCTTCCTAGTGCTAATCTCTTCCTTTCTGTCCTCCTTCCTCCCCACCTCCCTTCTTCCTCAGCATGTTCCCTTGCTTGCTGGGCTTCTCCCTACATTTTCCTCTTTCTCCCACCATCTCCATCCATGTCTTTCTCCAAGATGCTGCCCAAGCATCTGCCTCCTCCAGGAAGCCCGCCCTGCTTCCCCACTCTGGCCGTGTGAGTTGCCGGGTGAGCGCCTCTCTTTCCCTGGGTGGCCAGAGCATCCTGCTCTCACCGTATTCACAGCCACTTGTCTTTCTGTCCCAGACCCCTCTGTCTCTCACTGGACTGCCTGTGCGTTCCCTGGGGGCCACAGGCCGTCTGCCTTCACCTGAGCCTCAGAACTCATGCTGGCTGCCTTGAGGTAGCTTGGTTTCCATTCCTGTTTATTGTCTTTTTGTTTCCCACAAAAGGCATCCCACAGACCCCAAAATGCTGTGGGTCCTGACCCCCTGCCCCATCTCCAGGATCCTTTTGACCATACCTATCCTCACTAGTATACTGCAGACACACTGTGGTTCCTTTAGTTCGTTTTCTGGTTCATGAACCACCCCAAGCCCACGCTGACCCCAGGGCCTTTGCATGTGCTGTGACCTCTGTGTAAAACCCTTCACCTTCTGCTTGGCGCGGCTGTGGCTGTGTCCGGCTCGTCTTTCCCAGCTCAGCTTTCGCATCCCCTCCCTGCCTGAGCTTCGCCTCTCTTTGTCCTGTCACAGCACACTGCCTGTTTGCTTCACGGGCTGGGTCACAGTGTGTGACCCTTTCACATGTGGGTTTTCATACTTGTCTCTTCCAACCCCCTCCCCAGGACACAAGCACCATGAGAACTCCTCCTCTTCTTCTTGTTCCCCAAAGCACCCCATAGGTAGATTTCCTCAAGAAGTATTTGCCCCACCCACAAGGTCCCCATCCAGTGCGGGAGGGCAGGGCCGAGACCTCCCCAGCCCCTCCCAGCAGCAGCCTGGAGAGAAGGATCCCACCAGGGCTGGCGTCTCCAGCTAGGAAAGCCAGGGCATGGGTGGGAGTGCCACCCTCCTGTTTATGAAAATATTGTACTGAACAGCAGCAGCAGTTAACAGAAAAACAAACCACCACCACCACCACCAACAAAAACCAAGAAAGTAGACGGCCCAACGGAAGCGCCTGGGTGGAGTCACCACTGGTAACCGCGGAGATAATGCAGCTTCTTACATGGCTGCGACAGGCCCTTTCACGCAACCGCTGCTGAATGGAGCTCCTCCCACGTGACCCTGGTGGGGTGGGAGGCCCCCTGCTGAGGAGGTGATGAGGGTGGGGGGCTGTTGGTCCTGACCTGGGAGTCCCCCTATCCCGAGACACAGCCATTGGAGGGGTACAGTGACCTCACCCCACTGCGGCTCCCTCCCCTCCGTGGCCCTCCCTGGCCAGCTGTTGTGTTTTGGCAGCAAAGAGGATAAAATCAAGAGCTCCACAAGGGGCCTCTGTGTTGGGGGAGCAGCGGGTGGAGGACGAGCAGGACCTGCTCAGGCTATTGCTCATGAGAAACGCCAGCCGCTTTGTGTTGGACTCGGATTTGCACGCAATGCTATTTTCTACGCTATTCCTTTAACCGGGTGGTCCTCAAAGTGTGCTGCCTGGACCAGGAGCATAAGACCCTGAGTCTGCCAGAAATGCAAATTCCCGAGCCCCCTTCCAGACCACGACCCAGCTTTGAACAACTTCAAGTGTGAAAATCACTGCCTTGAACTACGCAAGCTCTAAATTAGGAGTAATACCAGCCACGCCTTCCTAGCCCCCGGCACTGATTGGTCCAAAGGACCACAGAATACTGAAAGCCCCGCCTTCCACAGCTGGATGCAATTTTCTGCTCACGTCTTGATTGGCTGTTTGTCAATAATCCAATTTTCTGATTGGCCTCCTGAGCTGCCAGTCCCACGTGGACCCCCCCCCCCCGGGTTCTGCCAGCTGGAGCAGCCCTTCCCACCATTGGAACTTATGTGGCAACAGTGAGCGTGTTTAAGGCCCGCAAATAGGTGCCGCGGTGCAGAGATGAAATCTATGGGGTGTGACATGAATTCGTTTTAAACAGCAGCAAGCCTGGCCAATTTGGGGGATGTTTTCAATATACCCCAGAGGTATATATTACACACACGGGTAGTTTCACCAGGTGCTAAATTTGCAGCTTTATGAAGAAGAGTCTAAAAGCCCGAGGAAGTTTGGGAGGCCCTGGCAAGCGGGAGGCTTATTAGAGTTCTGGCCGGGAGCGGCAGCACCCAGCTGGGGCTCTTCCTTTCCCGATAAGCTGTGGAGACTGGGGCTGGGGGCCCTCCATGGCCACCAAGGAATACCCTTGTCGCTTCCCTGCGAGCCGTGTCCCTCCATGCCCAGGACAGAGTGGCCTAGGGCTTGGAACAGGGCTCGCCTTATCCTTGCACGCGCAGAGCTTGGGGACCTCAGCAGCTGTGTGACTGGAGACAGGTGCTCAGCTTCCCGGGCTGTGCCCAGAGAACAGGGGTGACAAGGGCACTGTCACCTGCGGTCCACTTTTGGAGAACAAGTACAGAAGGTCGTGGCTTCTGACAGGCCACAGGGCATGACGGTGATCCGCGCTCAGCTGAAACTGCGCTTGGCTGGGTTTTGAACTTGGGTCTTTTCCTGGCCCTGCTCTTCAGGTGTCGCCATCTCTCAGTGCCGGGCAGTGGCAGCTGCCCCGCCAGCCCACAGCCTCGAGGCAGCACCAACGCAGTTGGCTGGGCACTCGGTGAGCACACCGTAAGCTCTGTTCTTCCTGCTCTTGCAGCTCATGACTACGTCTGGGGCAAAGGAATCAACTGCAAGTCACAAGACCAAGGCTGCGGTCGCTCTGGCCCATCCCCCAGCTGCGCAAGCGATTTCCCAGGAAGCACCGCGGCGGCTACCGTCTTTCCTGACTCAGCAGCCTTGCAGGACTGGTGTCCCGAGTCAGAGGGCGGGTCAGCCATCCCTGCTGCCAGCGGCTCACAAAGCAGCGTCGGGAGTGCCATTCCGTGGGGAGGGACTGTGCGTTTCCCTGCTCCAAGGTCTACAAGGAGAAAGCTCGGCTCATCGTCCCAGGAGCACCGCTGCACCTGGCGCCCAGGTCCCAAGGGAACCTTCGGTCTCTGCTTGCCTTTCCACCGAGCCACTGCATTACGTCCTTTTAAAGCGCTGGGTAAGGCAGTGAAGCTCCGCCCCCAAAGAGACCCAAGTGCTGGGACTTGGCTGGGGGCGTGGGGGTGGGGGTCTCAGAGACAAGCACCCGCGCCTCTCTCCTGGCCTGGCCTGGCCTGGCCTGGCCTCGGTGCCTGAGTTGGGCCCTTGGTGGCCCGTTCCGTCTCTGACTTCCTGACCTCCAGAAGTGGCCTTTCCATCCTCACGGCTGTGCCCAGCAGTCCTGGCCCTAGAGTCCCACATCCCATGCTGGACATCACTGAGATCTTCCATGTGGACGGCGGGCAGACAGGGCCCCTGCTCCCTCAGGATGGGGCCCCGCAGTGGACCTGACAGGAGGAGCTCGGGGGCTGGGCTACCAATAATCCCATCCCAGTGCTGTCCCTGGGTGTCTGTGTGAGCTTTGCAAGTGGCTTACCCTCCCTGGGCCTCGGTTTCCTCATCTGTGTAGTGGAATCACCATAGTGTTGACTAGACAGGGCTCCTGTGAGCTTTATGTGAAATCTTGACCCTGGCCTGGCATTAGCCACACACTGAACAAATGGGAACCGTTCAGTCAGCCTGTGCACATCCCTGTCACCTCCATTTCCCTGTCCCATGCCTGGGGCTCCTACCTTGGTGTGGCCGCAGGGCTCCTGCTGCACCTCCTCTGGCCTGTGTCTGCTCCCAAACCCAGAGGCTAGCTCCAGGCCACCTCCTCCAGGAAGCCTTCAGGGCCTCTCCTGCTCTTCCCCGAGCTCCCTGGACTTTGCCTGTGTACTTCCCACCTTCCCGTGCACGGACTCCTTGGGGACTGTACCCTCATGCACCAGATCAAGCTCCGGATCCACAGAGAGGGGCTCGAATCTCCACTTGGACACTTGCTAGCTGTGTGACCTCGGGCAAACAGCCTCATCTCCATGGGCCTCAGTTTCCTTGTCTGTGAAATGGGAGTAAACGACCCTGCTCAGCTTGGCTCTGCAGATGCCTTGCAAATGGAGCGAGGGAACATCCCTGGGATCTGGCTCTCCCGAAGAGACCTGGCTTGTGAGCAGCACCCTGGGGCGTCAGCTTTTGTTGTTGAGATCGTTGTATTTACTGTGCCCTGGAGTGAATGAGAGAACCTGATTTCCTCCTGGACAGCTGGGGAAACTGAGTCAGGGATCCAGTCGAGGTTGATGGCAGAGTCGGGACGACTGAGCCCTAGGCCAACCTGCTGTGCAGTGTGGTCTTGGTCTCAGTTTTCCCTCCTGCAGGAGGAGGAGGCTGGGCTGCTTCAGGCAGTGTCCCCCCAGGCGGCTGCCCGCCACCCCAAGGCCCTGCCCAGCTCTCGGGCAGCGCTTCAGCTCTGTGAACACCCGTAACCCGTCTCCTGTCAGCTCCTTAAATCACAGGCTGAGTCACTGCGGTCCCACAGCCACATGTCACTGGTAATTAAGGGGCCTCCAGGGCAGAGGAAGTTTACCTTCTGTGGAGCCACTAAATCTGGCTTCCGTGGGAGAGAGGATAAAGCGCCGAGCTGACCTAACTCCTGTTCAGCATTTACCTGAGCGCTGCAGGCCTGCCTGGCCGCGGGGAGGCTCGGCCCTGTGGGTCTGCAACAGGAGGGGAGCCCTGGATGAGGGTCTTGGGGGCCGCAGCCACCTGCTGGGCAATTCCAGGGAGCACAGGAGGGTCCCCGCCTGGCTCTGGAGTGCTCTGCAGTCATTACCTGAGGGGCTACAGAGAGGCCCAGAGCCAGGATGGCCAAGTCTGGGGACTCTGCCACTTCCTGCTGTGTGACCTTCAGCAAGATATTTAATCTCCCAATGCCTCTGTTCCCTCCCTCCCTCCCTCCCTCC
>PVKN010038590.1:0-11035 GCA_004027915.1 Capromys pilorides
AGGGAAGAAAGCAATACCTTTGGCCTCACTTTTCTAAAGCAGGGAATCTTTATTTCCTGTCTTTGAAAGTTCAGCTTTCAAGTCTTGCTTCACTGTCCTTATTCACTGGTTTGGATGTTGCCTTGATGGATCTATGCCAGGCATACACCTATGGGCACTCAGTTCTCAGTCTTGGCAGCATGAGGGTAACCTGGGAAACTTCAGCACCAGTACTGATACCAGTACTGAGTTTGTGAAACCTTTCACTCAGCGCTTATTAAGTGCCCAATTTATGTGAAGGCTGTTGTGTCCCAGTACTCAGCCAAGAGTTTAGGGGTAGTGCTAACGTATGACTAACTTTGTGATTGTTTTTAAACAGTTCATAGTCCAGGAAGGAAGATTAAAAAACTCACACAATTTTCTTAACTCAAGGCATGCAATTAGCATGGCCATAGCACTGTGGCAAAAGACAAAGCCAGTTTCTGAGATGAGTCATATCCAATCCAACCACAGGTGTCACTTTAATCCCTTTGAGAAGAGCAACCCATCATATAGTAAGGAACTGGCTAAGGAGCCCAGACTTCTACCATCAGGCCAAAGAAAATAATAAGGTTTAAAAGATGTAGCAGATCTGTGGGAGGCCTTTCATATCTGATGGGAAGACAGCAGACATAAGAAAGCCAGGAATGTGTCAGCCCCCAGCCAGCCTCTCAAGGAAGCAAGCTACAAGTATTGCAGACCCCCGCTGAATTAGGGAGAAATAATTAGGTAACGCAGTACTGTACCTTGTATTTGAGGATGACCAACACCCTCCAAGAGACACTGACTTAGGGCTCAAAGTGTTGGCGAGAGTGGGAAAACCACCTCGATGGCCTTTGTGATGTTGTTATGCTGGTTTGTGAGTGCTCACCACCCTAATCTTTCCTATTCTGCATTCAGTGACATCATATCGACAGCTTACAATTGCCATCGTGGGAGTGTTTACACCACAGGAATTGGCAAATGGTATAGACCAGAGCCCTTTTTACCCCAGCAGTACATGAAGAGGATTGGTTGTTAAACATTTTCAGGCGCCGTCATTCTGCTAGTTTTGACAGCCAGACCAGACCAACTTTGGGTCTATAGGAAGCTACATGCCCTGTGATGGAAATCTCTATTTTCTTAAGACAATTATTTTTTTCTTTAGTGTGAACATTTTAGTTTTTTGTCTTAGCCATGGCAAAGTTTAACCAAACCATTACATTTATGAATAGTTTTGTGTCAAACTCAGATATAGTATTTTCCTTAGTTTCTTAATATTTATTATTAAGTATTTTAAACATACAGCAGATTAGAAAAAAATTCATTTTTAAAAAAACTTGCATATGCCCCACTCAGATGCTAAAATTAAACTTTTTGAAAAATTTGTGGTTTTGGTACAGGGTCTCACTATGCAGGTCACATTCATAGTAACCCTGCTGTTTTTAGTCTCAGTGCTGGGATTACAGGCATGTGCCACCATGCCCAGTCTCAGTGGCTGGCTCAGTGCACCTGGGGGCAGGGCCAGTGTGGCATGTGGTGCCAGGGATTCTAAAATTAAACTTAATTTGACATTATGACACACTTGTTCTGTCCATTCTCCATATAGATTTTTAGATACTTACATAGGCCATATATATTTTGTATTACTATTTTGAGAATGCAGTACAGTAGAGGATCTACTCAATTGATACTATAATTCTAATATGAAATATATCAGTAGGTACTTGATTTAGACTGTAAGTGGAAATTTAATGCAAACTGAATCAAAACATTTAAGAATATTGAAGGCTCAGTATACAATCCTGATATATTCACTGAATTAGAATTACATGAGAATTAAGAAATATCTGCTTGTCATAGCATATACTTAAGATATTTAAACATTTCAAATATCTTATACCTTAAATGCACTAATGAAACTCAACATGTAAAATGTTAGTTAAATAATTGGTGTGCAATGGCAACAAAAATTAAAGACAACCTTGAAAAATACTAAAATTTTCCACATTTATAAATAAAATGGGAGCCAGCGAGATAGCTCAGTGAACTAAAGCACCTGCCTAGGTAAGCTTAGGCAAGCATAGAGACTGCGGCTTGATCCCTGGCACCACATGCTGTCAATCCTACACCCAGGGCAGGGTGAGCCCACTACAAGAAAGAAGAAAGAAGAAAGAAAGAAAGAAAGAAAGAAAGAAAGAAAGAAAGAAAGAAAGAAAGAAAGAAAGAAAGAAAGAAAGAAAACATTCTGTCAGTTGACCTTAATAGCTTCACAGAAAACTGTTTTTCATTTTTGATAGTCAAATGAAAAATTGCATTATAGAAAAGCCACAGTTATAAATGCCAAACTTCACACTGACAGATTGTCTACAGCCCTAGTCATAGGCCAGGGAAGGACCAGGGAGGATGGAGATCAAAAAAGGCATTCTGAAAAGAAATACAATAATAGTAACTTTTGCATGCCTAACTGATACCAATCCATGAATTAATAACTTGTAATTAATTTCCCCTTCAAGCTTCTGAATTAAGATTCTATGGCTTAGAGGTGTCCCACAGAGCCTATGTATTGAAGATTTGGTTGCCAGCCTGAGGAGCTATTGGGAAGTGGTGTTGCCTTTAAGAAGTGGGACCACTGGGGAAGAAGTTAGGTCACTGGGGCATGCCCTCTGTGCCTTGACCTCCTGGCCACCGTGAGGTGAGCCATTTCCTCTGACACCTGCTCAAGTATGCTGTACTGCCTTGCTTCCGACCTAAATGCAGTGGAGCCAAGTAGTTGTGGTTGGGCTTCCTTTCCTCTTGCAAGTAGTTTATCTCAGATTATCTACCACAATAACAGAAAGCTGACTAACAAAGAAGCCAGGCAAAGAGGGCTTAACAACCCCATGTATTTTGGGTTGCTTTTGTTTTTGAGTCAGGGTTTCTCTATGTAGCACAAGCTGACTTTGAACTCACGTTAATCCTCCTGCCTCAGCCTACCAAGTGCTGGGGTTACAGGTGTGCGCCACACCTGGTGAGTTCCTGTATTCCCCCATCTCAGTGAGGTGCATTTCCAATCTCCTTAGAAGTCCAGGTCATTGACTTGATGTTAGTGCTCTCAACTCCACCTTCCCAGGCCCTCTAGCACCTGGTTCTGCCATCTGCCTTCTTGGAAACCTGAAAAACCACCCTCTTTCTTCATTTTTATTTCACTGGCACTCTCCTCAGATGTGGACTGAGTTAAAGAGCTGGGTTCTACCTGCCTCCTACCTCCTACCTGGCAGCCCCAGCCTTCCCCAGCTCACCAGAGCAACCAGGTCAACACCTCTGTTAGGTTATATTTTTTCCACACTTGAACTTGCAAAGCTCTAATGCTTCAAGGATGCAGAGGGCCTTCATCATCTCACCACTCTTGAAGTCCCTACCTGTGCCCTGCTAAACTCTACCTCCTCTGCCAAGCAGTCCTCAGGGTTGCCTCTTGGAAGAAGACATTGTCCTGAGGCCTGTATGATGAAGAGGAGCCAGCCTCAGGAGAGCTGGGAAACATGTTCCAGCCACAAGAACAGCAAGCACAAAGGTGGAGATCAAGCTGGAGACCGACTTCCCTTAGGGCTTTGCATCTCATCCTAGTAACGAAGACCCTCTCCCTTTTTGCTCTCACTCTTCCCATGGGCATCTCTTTCTCACCCTTCAGCTTGGGTCAGCTTCTCTGCCCCCCAGTCAGCATCAGTGTCCACCTCTGCTGTGGCTCTGGCATCCTATACTTCTGTCCCTCAGTTATTACTCTCCCTCCGTGCTCCACAAGACTAAGCTCCAGGCAGTCAGTATCTACATCTCAGTCACTCTTCCTGGTGTTTTGTGCTTTGCACCTTCTCTTCTGTGCCATCTGCCTCTGTTCCATCTGCCTTTGAAGGGATGCATGTAGGATTTGTGTGACTGGGAAGAACAACAGGAGGCCAACAAGTAAGGAGAGAAGAGCTGGCCCTGAAGCAACTGCAGCATAGGATTCTGGAACAAACGCACATGGATAGAAGTACGAAGCAGGAATTTGCTTGCTCATCCCGACTGCCAGAATGATTTGCTGGGCCATGACTAACGCTGGGTCCTGGTGGTGGGGCAGTAACTCCTGCTTAGAGCCAGTTGACTACATGTCAAATTTTCATCTAAGAATTTAATGTCTGTTGATTCTCTAAATCCTCACATTGATCACATGCAGCAAACAAAATCCCCTTGGAATGAATGAGGAAACAGAGGCACAGGAAGAAAGGGAAAGCAGTGTGTACCAGGAAGTGAAGAGTCTGAATACGTGGCCTGTCTGAGCACACGGGCCGTGTTGTGCTGCCTCCCCTGAAGCGCACATGCCCTTGAGACCACTGGATCTAAAGTCTGGTGGGAGAACCATCTAACAAATAAGCAAACACCTGACAGTTTCAGGGAGTAACAGGTGTAATAAAAGAACTACATCAGGGCCACAGAAGGGGACTGTGGTGGCCATTCTGGATGAGGTGGCCATGGAAATCGAAGGAGACATTTGAACTGAACTTGAATGATGAGAAGCAATCAGCCACAGGGGAGCTGGGCACCTGAGGCCAGGATCAGCCCTGGGAGACGAATTTCCCTTAGGATTTCACATCTCACCCTAGTCGCAAGAACTCAGTGACTGTCATGGGTGGCACTGCTATGCATGACTGTGGACCTTCCTTAGCTGAGTTTGGGACAGATGTGTTGGAGGACACCTCTTCATATGAGCCCTAAAGCTGGCTGGCTGCCGGGCTGCCTAAGAGAGGGTGGCCTGGGCCCTGGATGCCTTATCACAGAGCTGAGCAGACTCACGTTTTGTTTGAAGCTGTGGTTCTTGGAGCATTCAGAGTCATCCTGCCAAATACTTGTGGTGTTCTCTAGTGTCTGCCAAGTCCCCTGAGCCAGGCAGTGTCTGTAGGCTGTTCCTGGGTTCGCTGAAAGTAAACAAAGTTCTAGAGGAAAGGTCAGAACACACAGCCTGTTCCCCCAGCATGCTGGAAAGCCCTTACCCTGGCTGCAGAACTGTGGAAAATCCCAGGGAAAAGGGAATTTCATTTCTCCCTTTGGGGGCTCATTAGCATCCCAGCTGTTTATTTGGGTAGAAAGGAAAACACAGAAACTTCTAGATTTCATAACAAACCAGGATCCACCGAAGTCTGCTGTGTTTACCTCAGGTCTCCAGAGTTAGAACAGCCCTGGGTGACTCAGAGATATTATCACCTGGGTAAGACCCAGCCCAGCTGGGAGTCACCAACCTGGACTCCCATGCTTGCTCAGACGGAGGCATCTCTTCCTAATATCCAGGAAGCCACACCAGCCAATAAGAAGAGAAAGCAATGTGCGCAGAGCAGACTGACCCAGGCTGGGAGCCTCAAGGGCCATCTACTGAAGAGGTGGTGTCCTAGATCCAGACACATCTGCCCTGGGAGCCCCTTCCTGAAAATCCTCTTCCTTGGAGAATCAGGGACTGGATTTGCAAATAAGCAATGGAAATTTGATGGAATTTTCCAGTCCAGATAACACACCATACGCCAGAAGTAGCTATTTGTTCCACTCCTTGATGGGTGTCTACATAATCAATTCAGCTGCCTATCCCACGGCTTTGCTAGGATTTCTAATTGACATCTCAAATGCTATGCATCAAGCCAAGCTCTTCATCTTTACAAAATCTGTTCTACCTTTATAATTTCCTCCCTCAGTAGGGGGCAAACCCATCCTGCTAGTCCTCTGACCCAAAACCTTAGAGCATGAGTGCCCAAGGGCTGAAGATATAGCTCAGTGGCATAAGCACTTACCTGCCCGGCAAGAACAAGGCCCCAAGTTTGATCCCCAGTACCACACACAAAAAAGGAAAGAAATAATAATAGATGTGAGGGCCCAAAACCACTTAGTTATTACAAAGTGCCAACATGGCACTTCACCCTGAATCCTAAGGCATTCATTTAGAAAAAGCAACTCATACATTAACATCCTTTGTCCTAAAGAAAAACATGCGAGCCATGGGTTCGCCCCAACTGCTGTAATCATCCCTGCCTTCTCGCGTCTCTGTAGCCCTCACCCGATCATCTCTAGCCAATCATCTCTACCTCCAGATACATGTGGAATCTGGTCACTGCTTTCATTTCTCACATCTCTCCACTTTGGAGTCATCCTCTCTGCCCCTAAGGTGTAAACTCACCCACCAGTCTTCCCTCTCATCTGTGGGGAGCCCTGCAGCCCATGAGATGGATTAGATGCCACTGGCATCAAGTCATGCTTCTGTTAAAAATCCTCCAAAGACTTGAGAACAAATAAGTGTCCTTTTATGACTCCACAAAGTGCTATGAGATCTGGTCCCAAATGTCTGTGTTCAACTATTCTACCGCCTGTCTTCCTCTTGATGCCAGCAGTGTTGGCCTCCTTCTCTCTCAACCAACCTTCACCTCCCATAAGCCTTTGCCAGAACACCACATAGTCACTGACACCTTCCCAGACCACCCAATTTATGATTTCAACTCACTCCCCCAACCAGTCCTCCCATCCCTTCTTGCTACTCTATCTTCTTCAATTTTTAAAAAACATTATTTATTTATTTGTTTGTTTGTTTATTTACTTGGTACATGCTCTTGCTACTGCATCTCAGACTCATAGTGATTGTACCGTCTCAGCCTTCTCAGCACCGGGATTACAGGCGTGTACCACCACACCTGGTTTCAGTGGCCAGCCTGGCACTGGCATGGCATGTGGTATTAGGGATCAAACCTGAGTCCTTGCATTTTCCAGGCAGGTGCTTAGATCACCAAGCTATCTCTCTGGCCCTCCATCTTATTTTAAATACATCTTATTTATATTTATCTGTATGATGTTTATTGATTATTGTCTCTCTCTTGCTAGAATATGAGTCCCGCAAGAGAAGATATCATTTGATTTCAGTCACTAATACAATCCGACTTAAAAATAATGCCTGGCACACTTGTAAGTGTTTCAAAAATATTTGCTATAAGTCAGGCATAGTGGCACACTCCTGTAATCCCAGCATTCTTGAAGTAGAACATGAGGGTCAGTGTGAGTTCAAAGCCAGGAGTGGGCTGCGTAGTGAGGTCAGGGCCAGCCTGAACTACATAGCAAGAACCTGTCTCAAAAAAAAAAAAAAAAGAAATGTTGGTTGGGTGAATGGCAATGATGTCACTGACCCCTGTGTTCTTTGTGCCAGTCAAGATGCTTGATGCTGAGGAAGCCGGGAGGAAAGGGCACAGCCCGAATTCTAGCCAGGAGAGTGCCAATGCAAGGGTCATAAACTGCTAAGCTAGGGAGACCATACAGGTATGCAAGAGGCTTCAGAAAGGCAGAGGTCTGTTGTATTATGGGGAGAAGCTGGAGAAATTTGCTGGAAGGATAAAAGGCTTGAGGAGAGAGCTACAGTTTATAGATGCAACAGTGTGGGAGGCGGCCAGGCAAAGGGGTGGGCACAGGCCCACCAAGAACTGGGCAGGAGGAGCCCTTTCTTTGGCTCGGGTGGGAATGAAGGAAGAAAGGAAAGGGTGCTGGGCCCATTAGCAAGGCCAAGTAACAGAAGCCACACGTGCCGTCTGCATTACAATGGGAACCAACAGTCTGATTGGCATTTTCAAAAGCTTGGTAAAGGGTGGTTTGAAAGTGCCAAATCAAAAAATAAAAAATAAAAATAAAAAAAGTGCCAAATCAGCGGCTGGGAACAATGAGGAGACTGGAAGCAGCTCTGAGGGTACAGCTGTACCCCACCCCAATGTATGGGCAGGGGTGGGAGGAGGAGGAGCCAGGGATGCAGCTGCCTACAGGAGGTGTGAGCGAGAGTGGGCCCAGGCGGTTTGCGAGGTTGTGGCTGAATCGGAGAACACAGCAGGAGGAGCTTGGTTCCTCTTCTCTAGTCTGCACTTCTCTCTTATCCTTTAGTTTCTGCTCCTTCTATGTCTTGACCACCCCACCTCTGATATTTTTCTTTGATCTCTTCTCCCTCTCTCTGTCAACCTCTCATCTCTGCCTCCATCTAAACCCCATCATCTCTTTTTCTGGACCAGGGAAGCACCTTCCTGATTCTCCTCCTTCTCTGGGCCTAGCAGCTATGCACTGCCAGTGTTATCTTACCATATTAGCACGCTCTGTGTGCTCCTCATGCCCTCATGCCTACCTGGCCCCACACAACCTTCTCCTATAGAAGAGCCCTGATGTTACACACACTCTCCTTCACAGCCAGCCCTTGGCCTCATGGGTCAGCCGTGGATGCTCCTGCAGTGAATAAGCATCACCTGACTTCCTCCTTCTCATACCACATTTTTTTTCTTTTAATTTTCTCTCAAATCATTATTCTGCATTTTTAAATGTCAGAAATATTCAGTGGGAGGGTCAATCCAACGCTTGCAAATCCCATTCTTTTTGGTATGGAATTTTAAAAGCCTTTAACTCCACTGTGTTGTAAACTTGGACTTCGGGCCACTTTTTCCTCGAAAACTGGAGTAGCTCTGTACTTCTAGTTCCCAGGAAGGACCAGATAGATGGTGGGGCTGGGAGCCTGGAGTCTATCCCATGTGCCTTTGAGGGATATGTGGGTATTTGGGGTCCTCCTGAAGGAATCCACTGGTCTCAGCATTGAACTCAGTTTCAGCATCCTCTGACCAAATCCCTACCAGGTGGCAGAATCTCTGTGCTCCTTCTCATTCATTCTTTAGACAGAACTTGAGAGTTAGCTATTATTCATTTCATTTTGCACAGGAGGTCAGCACAGGTGAGAAAGCCCTGGCAACATGCTCAGAGTCTCCAGATGTGGTCTGGAGGCACTGAGTCTCACCTCAGAGCCCTCGCTCCATACCATTCTCTCTGCAAGGTGACACTTACAGGAACCATTTGATTAAGTCATCCAGGCCTCTGTGCCGCAGTGAGTCTCTAGCACCTTCGAGCCTGGCCCTCTTGAAACCTCATGTCCACATGCTTACTGGATTCATTTCGACTAGGGTTCATCAGAATACAGTCCCACGAAATATGTCACTGACTCCCACACATAGATATCTATTGTCCTCCTCCTTTGCCTCCCTCCCTTCTTCTTCCTCCTCCTTTTCCCTCCACTCTGTCATCCTTATAATATTGAAACCAAAGTACAATGGATATAAAATATTATTGGGTTGAAACTAAATATAAGATTATAAGACGCTTTCTCAGAAACTCTTCCTCACCTTGTGTGACCTGGACCTTCTCGTTGGCTTACCTTCCCCGAGAAGAGGTTCAGCTCTCTTTATAGTTGCCTATAATCTTTAGTCAGAGACAACAAAATTCTAACTTATAATTGTGCTCCTTCCCTTCCAGGGTAAAACGACCAAGAGGATGGGCTTTTGTGGTAGAAGGGGTGGAATACTATCCTAGGTCTCTAAGTAATGGTATTCACTTTCTTTAATTGTGACAAATAGAGTGCCTAAATACTTCATCTAAGCCCCACAGACCCTAAAAGCTCCAATTCAGTGGCATCTCCTTCCAAGGCTGGGACAAGGGAAAGATCAAAGATCTTGTTGCTAATCCAACAAAGCCAAAGTTGTGTGACATGAGCTTTTTAGTTAGTCATCACATGCTCTTTTTTTCTGTTCAAATGTGAAAACTCTTAACCCTCAGTGTAGCCAGATTCTGTCTGTTGTAGCCAGGTCTGCACTCTATACCATCCAAGGTAAAAGGAGCTACTGAACAAATGGAATGCAAAGAATACAAAAGTTGCAGGAGAGAAGAGGAGAAGAAAGATACCATACTGAAAGCCTAGATAGGGACCTCTGTGAGAAAGAAGACTTAGGAAATATACTGGAGTGGAGTCGTTTCTCTAAATAGCTAATGGCTGTCATGCCCAGGAGGAACGCCCCTTGGAAAGAAACTATCAGAAATGGGTTAAAGGAGACTCATACCTTCATTCCACCAAGGCAGGTAACGAGGGCAGGGCACAGAGACGTTTCCAGGAGAAGAGTGAGGCCAGCACACATACTGATCGAATGTTCCATTACAAAATACACCTACAGAGGAAAGAGGAACCCGCATGAAATCATCTATGAGCACAGCATCCACTGAGAGGAGCAGAGGGACCCAGGAGCCCAGAGCCTGCCTTCTGCCCCTGGAAGTTTGTGCAACCTTGGTAAAGACCAGCGTGAGTCTCCCTCTTTCTTGACAGCCAATGATGAGGAGCGATTTGGGAAGCACGGCAATACCAAGTGCGGCCAGGACATTGTGCCTTTGTCTACCCACCATGAGCTCCAGTCAAGGAGTGCAGCGTACACGCCATGCTGACTTTGCTTTACTTTCCATGTCCTGAACTCCCACAGAAATTCAGGTGAGGGGAAGCAAGCAGGCCCAACCTTAAACACACCAACTGTGAAGTGCGCACAGTGACCAGTGGATAGAAAGGGAGGTGCGTCACATAAACACAAGTCCTGTGTAGCCATGCCTCTCTATCCAATATGAATTCAATGATCATTATCAGATATTTGTGCCCTGGCAAGCTTAAGGGATAGTTTACAGCTCAGAGTGTGGTAGGTCTCCCCAAATGAAATGGAGGTGTTTTAAGCTGTGTCACCAATTTCTACATCACAAGCTCCTGGATTACTATAGACCATTATCTTCTCTGTTCCCTCCACTCTCCCTGTGAAGCCAGAAATCAGGCTTCTCAAAGGGAACAGCCAATTACTGCACTGCAGATGTGCCAGGGCAGTTGCCAGCTTGGGGCCCTCTGCAGACCTGGCTGCCCGGGGTTAGTGCCTGGTCTGTGTGGTGGTGCTCAGCTGGGCATGCCACTCACTGCCTGGCCATGGGTAAAGAAGACTAACCACCCTGCCTCGGCTAGAAGCTGTATCCCTGAAAGGAGGTGGACTTTTGTGGCTGACAGCAGGACGTGACTGCCATTGTGCTGGGTCAGAGGGGGCTTTAGAAGGAGTCGAGATGCCTTGAAAGCTGTGATGTGGCTCAAGGAAGGAAAGGAGAGATGATGGATCCTGGAGCCTCCAGGTTCCAGAGTGGAGTGATCTGAAGGGAGCCAGGAGCATGAGGAGGGGGCAGCTTC